>JAVSCE010005605.1:0-45774 GCA_032199065.1 Smutsia gigantea | reverse complement strand
CACGAAGAACGCAAGCGTGAGAACCCGCTCCAGCCCCCGGCACCGCTCGCCCGACGCAGTCCGCAGGCTCCCCCGAGCCACGTCCTCCTCCAGAATCAAAACACCCCCAAGTCACAGGGCGGCCGCAGAGCTTGAAGCGCCCGCGGGTGTCTGCGGGACGCGGCCCGGCGGCTCTGCGGCCCAGAGCCCAGGTGAGAGCCCACGGCCCGCCCGCCCCGGCCCGCACACCCCTGAACCCTGCAGCCTCCCTAGCCCCCAGCCCTCGGACCCCGACCTCCCGGACTCCCTCCAGGCCCAGCCGCCGCCCAACCCCAGCCCGCAGGTGGCGGCGTTACCTGCGGCGAGGGTCTGTGCGGCTCGCCGCAGCGACGCGCAGCCAGGCGCTAGGACTCAAGAGTTCCGCGGCAGCTGGCCCGCCGCTACCGCCACAACAACAAGGCCCGTCCCAGCCACCGCCCCCAGGAGGGGCGGTCCCGACCCGCAGCTGGGTAGGCCGGTCCGTCACGGCCGGCGGCGTAGTCTGGAGCCCAGGCATGCGCGTAGAGCCGCGGCGGGGCCCGCTCCGCGAGAACGGCCCCGCCGCCCCGCCCCAACCCCGGAATCTCTCCGCCCCCACGCCAAACTACGCGAGGTCTTGACCGCGCCTGAGGATGGCAGCGGTTGGGAAGGATCCCTCGTAGGCGGGGCCTCCACATCCCGCCCGCTCCCGGCGGTGGGACGCTCGGTGCGCAGGCGTGCGTGGGCGGTCGGGCGGTTGCCAGTGAAGTGGGATTGAAGGGTGGAGACTGGCGCGTCGGGGCCGCGCTGCCGAGCCGCGCTCTGCATGGGGCCTCGGCGTCGGTCTCCCTGCGGGGTCGCTTCCCAGCGGGGTGACTGCACAGAAGCCTTTGTGGAGAACGCACGCCGGAGTAGCAGAGCAGCTGCGTATTGTTCTGGAGGTTGTGTCACTTCGAAGTGTCAGTTTACGCTTCCGCCGTCGAGGCGGCATGCGGGGCGTTGGGCCGGTTGGTTCCTGGGTTGACGGGTATCCATCCAGCGAATCGAGTGCTGAACGGCTGAGACCGTGGGCTGGCGAGCCAGCTTCTCTTGGCTGCCATAAACAGCTCCCTCGAGTTGCCAGGCACGATCCGGGGAAGAGGGGTTAAAAGTTAAGGAGAGGACGGGGTACAGAGCCCGCAGAGCTGGGGAAAGCTCCACCCCTGGAGCCTGGTTGGTAAACGATCGGTTCCGCCTTTGGGGCTTTAGCTGCGTCAGAGGCGGTGAGCCCACGGAGAGGGTCGGACGCCCCGCCTTCGTGTTGACAATTCTGTGTGCCCTTCACGTCCTATTCAATAGTGATTTTTCAGAGGCGTTTGCAGTGATTGTGGCCTATCTACCTTTATAGGGCCCCTACGGTAAATTAGGGTTAGGTACAACATCGGGCCCAGGTTGTGCTACCCACCATAGTAATTGTGTGCAAAAATGTCTAAGTAATAACGTTCATGAAAGGAGAATGCAAGCCAGGTCAAAGCTGAAATCACGAAATAACCTGTAAACGAACAAAGTTGCTGCTAAGGTGGTCTGCTCTTCAATTCACCAACTTTATTTGGGTTTAAAATGTGAATGCAAATCCAGTGGACATTCACCTTCTAACTGCAAAATCTTTATTCATGGGCGCTCTGGATTTGAGCCCTCGGTCTCGGATTCTTTGGCTCTTGGCCTGCCTCCAGGGCACTCCTAACTGATGGGATCATGGAGGAGTCTTGCAGGATTGGCTATTCCGAAAAGAATTTTTTTTGTCATACTTTATTTTTATTTTGCATCATTAATATACAATTATATGAGCATTTTGCTGTTACTAGATCCCCCCCATTATCAAGTCCCCACCACATACCCGGTTACAAGTCACTGTCCATCAGCATAGTAAGATGCTATAGAGTCACAACTTGTCTTCTCTCTGCTATACTATCTTCCCCGTGCCTCCCCTACATTATGTGTGCTAATCTGTAATGCCCCTTTTCCCCCTTATCCCTCCCTTCCCACCCATCCTCCCCAATCCCTTTCCCTTTGGTAACTGTTAGTGCATTCTTGGGTTCTGTGAGTCTGCTGCTGTTTTGTTCCCTCAGGTCTTTTCTTTGTTCTCATACTCCACAACTGAGTGAAATCGTTTGGTACTTGTCTTTCTCTGCCTGCCTTATTTCACTAAGCATAATACCCATCCAAGCAGAAATTTTAGCACATGAAAATAGCATAAGCAAAGTAAGTAGATATGGTTAAGTTAGGAAATAGTCAAATTATTAAACTGCTATAGCCTTTCCCCTGTCTTTTCTTCCACATTTTTTATGTATTCATTATTGTGTAAGAATTTTTCATAGTTCCAGACCTTTTTTCTCTTCCTCTACTGCATTAAAGTTGACCACAGGTCATTTTTATTAAGACTACTGGTAAGCACTCTCATAGTAGCAGTACCAATTGCTATTCTTGTGGGTGAGTAGTGGAACAGCAAATAAGTCATAAACCCTGTATCTTGCTGTGTGTGGTACACACCTCATGCTGCCACCCCATCTCCATTTTCAGACCGTTTCTGATTATGCCTCCAGTGGCACATTCCATTTATAACAATTTTGGTGAATGTGTGTCTTCCTATTAACCTGTAATTCCACAAAGTCTGGGCATGTGCTGATTGTGTTCACTATTGCTTTTGATGCCTAGTACAGTGTGCTACAATGTTGGTACTCTGAAATTGTCTAATGGATACTATAATATTAAATTATTACACCATCTAAAGTTATTTAGAGTTTGATTTAGGCTTTGATTAATTTAGATAGCCCACAAACAGCATATTCCTAGACTTCTTGGTCCATTGTTGCAGCAAGTTTGGTTCTAGCAATAGCAAAGTAACACTTGTAAAAACTTAATTCTTCATACCAGTTTGCATCAGTATTAATATCAAGCAGAAAATACCCAAAGTGAATACTTTGAGAATACAGATTACTGTGTAGGCAGAAGCCTTGTAATAAAAAAAATGCATAAGGCGTTCAACAAATGCTTACTAAACTAAATCAAATTCAACATACAAGCTACTGTCACCCTCCTAAGAGTACACATTTCCCCCAGGCATGACAGAGTTGTTGCATGTTTTCTTCAGACACAGAATAGGAAGTTTCCATGTGTTCCCCTGATTAACCTTAAATGATCTAGTTATTTGCAAACACCTGTGTTGCAATAATAGGCCATGGTTTTGGCTTATCGTGCCAAGTCTGGTCTATAAGACCTGAAAGAAATCCCTTATATCTTTCATTTGACCAGCAATGTCTGGGGAAAAGCCAGAACTAAATCCTACTAAATATGGAGCTGTTTTGTTATTTCCTTGTACTATTTTCAGTACAGTTATAAGTCTATTACCTACAGCCCCTCCACACAAAAACAAGTATTTCCTTTCCAAAAAAGAATTACTTTATTTTTCTGAGTATTTCTTTATTGATTTTATAAAGTTGGTTTGTTCAGAAGATGGTAGTGTTTTCCAAAGGAGAACCAGAATTTGAAAATGAAGGAGAAAGCTTAAGACCCTACATCTAGAGAAGTGATACCTATATAATTTATAAGTTGAGGAAATAAAGTAGTTTAGAGCTGACAGATGAAAGGGAATCTTCTACTTACCGACAATCTTTGTCTATAGCCATTAGTACTTCTCTTATTACAACATCTCCCTAGTACTGTGTTCTACCATTGTCACAATTACTTGACATACTGAGAATCAGTATAGTCAAAATTTAGGATCAAGAGTTCTATGACAAATAGCTCTAAAAGTAGCTTCCCTCTAGAGAAAAGTGAAAAAGACTTTGTTTAAACCAGTGGTTCTCAAAATGTGCTCTGGGACCAGAGGCATCCCGTCACAAGTTGTAAGTGCAAGTTCTTGGTGCCCCATGCCAACATAACAAGTCCTCTGGGTGCTTCTGATGAATACTTGTTTCAAAACAATTGGTTCAAACCACGAAATACACTTTTCAGTACATTTTTTCTTCTAAAATAGTATGTAATTCAAAGATAGGAAATTAGGTAGAAAATAGGCTTCCTTGGGTGAAAATACTCCATTGCTGGTATCCCCAATGTCTGTAGTATCTCCTGTCTAAGGAAATTGTCCTCATTGTTCATGGATCTACCCCAGTGTTTGTTCTTTTATGAGCCTTACTCAATCCTTTGAGCCACAATAGGATGTTAGGGTGTTCACATTCAAAGACATTATTTGTGATTGTGAATATGACTAGAAAGACTGCTCAGACGATCCTTTCTACATCAGAAAATTACCTCGAATTGTGCACCACTACTGCTTTAAGTGGGCCTTAACCTTTAGTAGCTTTTCTTATTTTCCCCTCAGAAACGACCCAGCCAGAATGCCAAGTCGATCAGCAGACTCCAGTTTTCAGAATTTCAAAGCTATTCTATATTTTCTGAAACTTCCTGATATGTAACAAACCCTGATGACTTATGTAAAGTTATTTTATAATAAGAATCTTTTTTTAAAAAAGCAACCCAAAACATCAAAGAATTCAACTCTTACATGACCAAACAGCAAATGTAAATAACACATACATTGCTGTGTCCAGCCACCTCCCTACACCAAAATTATAGCAATATACTGAAAAGCAGAAAAGTTGCCTTTAGCTTCTCAAATTCAGTAACTGTTGAATTATAACTAGTAAATAGAATATATGTACAATGAAAATTGCACTTTCCCAGTTATTTGGCCCTTTTCTTTAAGTGGGCAGTTCACAAATTCCTGCCTATTTTATATTAAAAATGA
The DNA here is from genome assembly GCA_032199065.1 of Smutsia gigantea. Lineage (NCBI taxonomy): Eukaryota > Metazoa > Chordata > Mammalia > Pholidota > Manidae > Smutsia > Smutsia gigantea. The sequence continues at coordinate 40,991 of JAVSCE010005605.1, read as the reverse complement.
AACCTGTTTATACAGTCCATATTCAGTTAGAAATGAATTTTTAATTTTAGACCATAATAAATGTACATATTTGTTAATATTGTTTTTATATCACTCTTACCTGACAAAACAAAAATATCAAAGACAAATAGTTGACTGTTTTAGGCCTCATTTCTCACTTGCTAAGGATTTACTTAAAAATAGCTTATCTGATAATGGAGTACTGATTTCTTCATTAAGTCTTCTGCTAGCTGAAGATAATTCATTATACTCAATGGAAGCTATACAAATAGCCTCTTTGATCACCTAAATTGAGAAATCTTGAGGTTACTTGTTGAGTTTACCTAACACAATAATTGTATACTAATATAAAGTTGGCCAAATGATACTTAAAGTGATATATAGTATCACTCCATTAATTAATAAACTGATAGAGATTCAGCCAGTCTTATTTAAGAGAAAATTTCATTTAGTCAATGTAAGAGATTGAGCTAACTGCTGTGTTTATGTTTATGTTTTTATGTCATGAGTCTAAGAAGTTGATGAATTAGATCATTTAAATATGTGAAATAACTATTTGGAAATAATGACATGAGAACTTTGATTTCTTCAATTTGTTTAAACTAAAAACAAAACAGTTTACCCTTTTCTCCCATCCCCAGCCCTCACCTCTGGCAGTCACTACTATGTTCTTCCTATGAGCCTGTTTTTGTTTTTGTTTTTGTTTTCTTCATTATCTTTTTTAGATGCCACACATAAGAGAGATCATACAGTATTTGCCTTTCTTTGTCTGGTTTATTTCACTTAGCATAATGTCCTTCAGGTACATCCATGTTGTCCTAAATGGCAAAATTTCATTCATTTTTATGGCATATCTTACCCATTCATCCACTGATAGACACTTAAGTTGTTTCCATACCTTGGCTTTTGTAAATAATGCTGCAATGAACATGGGGGTATAGATATATTTTCATGTTAGGTTTTGCTTTCTTTGGATAAATACCCAGAAGTGGAATTGCTGGATCATATGGTACTTATATTTTTAATTTCTTTAGGAACCTCCATCCTGCTTTCCGTAGTGGCTGCACCAATTTACATTCCCAGCGTCAGTACAGGAGGGTTCCCTTTTCTCCACATCCTTTCAAACACTTTTTATTTCTAGTCATTTTAATAGTAGTCATTCTAATGTGTGAGGTGATACTGTGATTTGATTTGTATTTTTCTAATAATAATGTAAAGCATCTTTTCCTGTACCTGTGGGTCACCTGTATGTCTTATTTGGAATGTCTTTTGAGATCTGCCCATTTTTTAATCAGACTTGTTTTTTGCTTTTGAGTTGTATGAGTTTTTCATACACTTTGGATATTAGACCCTTATCAGATATATGATTTACAAATATTTTCTCCCTTTCAATAAGTTGCCTTTTCATTTTGTTGATGGTTCCTTTGTTGTGCAAATGATTTTTAGCTGCTTGATGTAGTCCCACTTATTTTTGCTTTTGTTGTGTTTGCTTTTGGTGTCAGATTCAATCACTAAGAACTATGTCAAAGAGCTTACTACCTGTTTTCTTCTAGGAGTTTATGGTTTCAGGTCTATGTTCAAGTCTTTAACCCATTTTGAGTTCATTTTTATGTGTGGCATAAGATAGTAGTCCAGTTCCATTTTTTTGCATGCAGCTGTCCAGTTTTCTCAACACCATGTTTTGAAGAGACTGTCCTTTCCCCATTGTATATTCTTGGCTCCTTTGTCATAAATTAATTGACCATATCAATGATTTTATTTCTGGGCTCTCTGTTTTGTTCCATTAATCTATGGGTCTGTTCTTGCACCAATACCGTACTTTGATTACTATAGCTTTGTAGGATAGCTTGAAGTAAGGGTGCGTAATTCCCCCAGCTTTGTTCTTCTTTCTCAAGATTGCTTTGGCTATTCAGGTATGTTACATTTTCATTTTAATTTGTCTCAAGGTATTTTTAATTTCTTCTTTGATTTCTTCTTTAACCCATTGGTTGTTCAGTAGCATGTTGTTTAATCTTCACATGTTTGTGAATCTTCCTGTTTTCTGCTTGTAACTAATTTCTAGTTTCATTCCATTGTGGTTGGAAGTGTGATTGATGTGATTTCAATCCTCTTAAATTTATTAAGACTTGTTTTGTGGCCTAACATATAATCTTAGAAAGTATTCCATGCACACTTGAGAAGAATGTATTTTTTCCTGCTTTTCAATGGAACATGAGGACTTTAATTGCTTCATCCTGAATAATTGAAAGAATTGCATAATGGGTGTATAGTTAGTTATCTTACCTACTTTTTCACTTGCCCTGGAATCTTTCATCCAGATGTCAAATTTTGCCTCCCTCTACAATAGCTTAAAAGTACAAGTTAAAATATTTCCCTGTGATGAATATTTATATTAAAACTTTTAAGTTTTACAAAACAAGTTGTTTTATGAAACTTAAATATAATGTGATTTTTATTTTCATTGGAATAACAATTTAGGGAGGGTTTTGCCCCAACTAACTAACTGTATATCATAGATATTATATACTTTAAGCTAATAAAATAATAGACATAATAAGGATGTTATTTTATTGACAAAAATAGCATTTAAGTTATCTATTTCCATGAAAACTTTCTGCCTCTTTCTCTCCTTTTCCAAGTTTTTATTACCTCTGTTCTCATAGGTATTCAAGCACTAATAAATAGAAAAAGTAATTCCATTTTCAGAAATCATTAACATTTAAGAAAAGAAAAATATAACTTTATCTTGCATCTAGATTCAGATCCATTTTTAGACTTCTTTTTCATACCAAGGTTCATTCCAGAAAATTGCATATAAGCAAACTTCTATTAAAAACTTGAAAAGTAATGGCATATAACCTTCAAATTTGGTAAAGTTTGTCTTTTACTAAGGAATTAGAGGGGAAAAGTATGGGGAGTTTACTCATTTTCTATTCCCTGGTGCCATGTGAATTATTTTCTAGAAATAAAATATTATGTTTCTGCTGAGAAGGAGGAGGAGAGGGAGCAGAGGAGGAGGGAGAAATTTTTACTAAGGATTAGAGGGGAAAAGTACGGGAAGTTTACTCATTTTCTATTCCCTGGTGCCATGTGAATTATTTTCTAGAAATAAAATATTATGTTTCTGCTGAGAAGGAGGAGGAGAGGGAGCAGAGGAGGAGGAAAAAAAGAGAAGAGAGGGAACAAAGGGAGAATAGAAAGAAAACTTAAAATTGATGGTACCTCCCATTCTCCACTTTAATAAAGTTCACATAGGCCAAATTAATTGATCAGTCTTATCCTTTTTTATTACGTTTTCCATATTATCTTCTTTTTAACTTCTTTACAACTGTGTTCGCATTTAATTTGTGTTGTTCACAGGCCTCTCCTAACAGATTACAAGAAGCTTAAAAGGGGCTAGGACCTCACACAGTGACCTGCTTGTGGTTGTTGCTCACAAAAAAGATATTGAGTAGAATTTCCATAATATGTAAATCTCTGTGGAAGGGAGGACAGACACTACAGTTGATTGATTTGACTCATTCATTCAACAACTATTGGATATAAGTAACACTGGGCATGGGAGATACAGCAAGGAGTAAGTCAGAAAAGGTCTTTTACTCCTTGGAGCCCATATTTTAGTGCAGCTATATATAAAAAAGATGAAATTATGAAATACTAGTATACTTAAAAGTCATTTGGTGAGCTCCTCATGTTTAACAGATGAATTGAGAACTGTAACTTGGTAATTATAGTAGATTTAATATTAATAGGATACTGGATATTCTTCCAATAAAATAAATATTAAATTATCAACAAAAATAAACTCTTTTAGGAAAGTAAGCATTTCTAAGTTATTGTCTGCAGTAAAGAGTGACTTTAAATTTAATAGTTTTTAACCTATATAGATGCTTTACCTTCATTAGAAGTTCTGCTTATAAACTAGATGCATCAAAACTGTAGATTAAAAATGTTTTAAAATGTATATGTAACTAGATTTTAATAATTTTTAAGGAATCTATTAAAAATTCAATGAACATTTCCTGCGAAACTGTGATAGATGCTGAAGATAAAACAGCAATATGTGACATAATTGCTTTCTTAATAAACTTGTATTCAAATAATACAAGAAAGAAAATGACCCATGATATGATAAAAAGGGTACAAATAAGATACTATTGCTTCCTAGAAGTGCTCCATGGCAGAAGTCAAATTTGAGACAAGATATGAAATTTAGATAGAATTCTTATATTACAAAGATGATGAGAATGGTCATTTTAGCATAAGGAATGGCATAAATAACATTGAACTAGATAATTCATAGTGTGTTTTCAAAGAACAGAGGTTAGTCTCTCTCTTTTAGCTAGCGCATAGCTTACAAGGTAAACTAAGACCAGATATTGGTGGTCATTAGATTTCTTGAGGTAGGCAATGTGAAACCATGTTCATTTTATTTATGTGTCATTGATTCTAGTGCCCTGTTTTAGAACTAAAGGTTATACTGTACATAACTATTGCTATGAGGTAAAACCATTTGAGAGTTTGCCTCAGTGATGCATAGTATATACCAAGTTGCTGTGTTTGTTTGTGTATGTGTGTATGTATATACATATACATACATATTTAAGCTATGGTATTTGAATTCTGAAATGAAAATGGTAAATTACTTGGTCAATAAAACTGTCTTTCTTGATTAGATACTGAACCACAGTAATGAGTCCAGGGACTGAAGTGGTAACTAGTATTTATGGATGCTTCCTGCTCTAAATCGGTTGATAATCTTGAACACTGTAATTATGAGGAATTGGCTAGAACCACTGGTCTTCAAATAAAGTATTTTTTAAAATCCCACTAAGTGGAATAGTTTTCTAAAAATAATATTAAAAATAGAGTTTGTGATACAAATCCATTCTTGGGGCAGAACAGAATCTTATAAATGAAAAATACTAAAGCAAAGCCTTGACCTAAATAATCAGTGCCAATCCTTTTGGATGCTGGGTAAATGCTGGATAAATCAAAGTGTGATTTAAATTCTGTGTCCTTTCAAGGAAATATTTAGAGAGTCTTGTCCACACCAAATACCCTGAAAAAGTGTTCAGTGTTGCCCAATTTGAAGGTCATGGCTAAGTAATAAAGGCAGTGCAAAAAGCACAGTGGTTGGATCACACTGTTCCCTTCCCCTGCAAGCCGGCACTAGCTGTCAATCAGCATGGAGCAGGAGCTGAGTGGATCACAGCCATCCTCCTCTTTCTGGAAACCTCATGCTGTCTGAGACTGCGGGTACCCCGCCATAGTCTCATCCGCACCTTTCCCATCAGTAATGTCCTGTGACCCAGCCTTTCCTCTGCTTCTCTACAGTGTGTCCTGTTAGAACCAGGACTCAGCTAGAACCATGTTGGAAAGACCATATGATGAAATAAAGGAATTCACAACAAGAGGCTTCCTATATAAAGTCAGCCTCATTTCCCTCCAGGAATATTTTGTAAACAGCTCTTAAAAACTCAATCTAGAAATCTTAACAAAGGAATGAAGTAATAATGTTCTACTAATTATAGAGAATGTTTTGGCCTCAGTAGTGAGCTAGTGCCAGATTGTTATAGGCAGGAAGATTTTTGTTTTCTTAGCTTCCTTCAGTTTCTGATTAAAAGGCTGAAAAATGAAGTATATCTCTGAGCTACTAGTTTATATTTTTATTCTACATCTTTTCCTTTACCCTTAATCTGTTTTAGAAGGTAACCAAGTCATGTGGTTCTTTGCCTTGTTGAAGAGGTGAAGTTATTGGCAAGGCAGAAAGCAGACTTTGCTTGCCAGAAAATAACACCCCAAGCCTTTCCCAAAATGGAAATGAAAGAGGTAACTGTGGGTCCAATGAACAGCAAAACAAAACAAAAACCTGTTTACCAAGCAGTGCCCCATGCAGACAGCAAAGGAAATAATAGATGCATAGTATGTCTAGGGAGGCTGAATTTTCAGATGAGAAGTTTCCAGCTTCACCACATTTTCTCATGCCCCAAAGGTAGAATGGAATCAGCAGAACCTCTAGAAGTGAGGGGCCCATGCTAGTTGGGACATTGGGCATTTCCACAGTAACCACTGTAAACTGATGGGTGGCTTATGGCTAGCAGAGCCTCCTCAGTGATTTGACATTATATCACAATTTTTAACCATCCTGGAGATTGGAGACCTGAAACTAAAATTAAAATATCTGATTAGCTCCATAGAATATGAGATCAAATTCAAACTTAATTTGACTAGAAAAAGTTGACTATATATTTTGTGATCAAAAGCTTGCACAGTCTGCTGTGGTTTAAACTACATTCCAACATGCCACTGAAGAATATCCTTGGAGAGTGCTGATGGTCTGATATTCTCAGCATCTCTGCTTGTACTTACCATACACTTAAGGTGACCATGCATCCTAATTTGCTCAGGACAGCCCCAGTTTATGACTATTGTCCTATTGTAATTTTTAATAGTGTTTCCTTTTCCTCTCAAAAGTGTCCACTTTTGGATGACAGATTATATGGCTTCCTGACAAATAACTGATTCAACTGCATCACTCTGAATAGACTAGATTATGCTGTTCTAACAAATAACACAAATACAGTAGCTTAGTACAGCAAAAGTTTATGAAGTGATATTTAGGCAGCTGTTTTCTATGGACTGGCTCAGCATTCCAGGCACCACCATAATTTTTTTCATTGAAGTGTAGTATACACAATATTATATTGGCTTCAGGTGCACACCATGGTGATTGGACAGTTATCTACATTATTAAATACTCACCCCAATACGTGAAGTTACCATCTGTCAACATACAAAGATATTACAATATTATTGACTATATTCCCTCTGCTGTATTTTCATGCCTGTTACTAATTTATATTATAATTGAGATATTGTGCCTTTATCCCCTTCACCTATTTCACCTGCCCCCTTATTTTCCTCCCCCATGGCTACTACCAGTCTCTTCTCTGTGTCTATGAGTCTATTTCTGTTTTATTTTTTAGATTCTACATATAAATGTAATCATACTGTATTTGTCTTTCTCCACCTGGCTTATTTCACTTAGCATAATACCCTCAAAGTCCATCCATGGCAAGATTTCATTCTTTTTTATGGGTGAGTAATATTGCATTGTAAATATGTACCACATCTTCTCTATCCATTCATCTATTGGTTGACACTTGGGTTGCTTCCATATCTTGCCTATTAAATAATGTGGCAGTAAACACAGGGGGGCATGTATCTTTTTGAATCAGTGATCTTGTTTTCTTCAGGTAATTTTCCAGAAGTGGCATTGCTGAATTGTATGGTATTCCCATAGGTTTTAAACTGTTGTATCTCTGTTTTCATTTGTCTCCATATGTTGTTTGATTTCCTCAACATTCCATTGATTATTTAGAAGCATGTTTAATCTCGACATGTTTGTGATCTTCCAATTTTTTCTTTTCCTTGACTTCTAGTTTTGTACCATTGTGATCAGAAAAGATACTTGATATATCAATCTTCTTAAATTCATTGAGGCTTGTTTTTTGACCTAACGTGTGATCTGTCCTGGAGAACACTCCATGTGCACTTGAGAAGAATGTATAGTCTGCTGATTTTGTGTGGAATGTTCTGTATATAAATGTTAGGTCTATGTGTTCTAATGTGTCATTCAATGCCACTGTTTCCTTATTGATTTTCTGTCTGGATGATCTATCCATTGATATAAGGTGGGTCCATTGATAAATATAGTCCCCTACTATTATTGTATTACTGTCAATTTTTCCTTTTAGGTCTGTTAGTATTTGCTTTATATAGTTAGATGCCCCTGTGTTTGGTGCATAGATATTAGCAATTGTATCCTTTTGCTGGACTGACCCGTCGACATTGTGTAATGTCCTGTCTCTTGTTACTTTCTTTTTTTGAAGTCTATCTGATACAAGTATTGCTACTCCTGCTTTTTTCTCACTTCTGTTTTTGTGGAATTTTTTTTTCCATTCCTTCACTTTCAGTCTATGTGTGTCTTTACATCTGAAATGACTCTTGTCAGCAGCATGTAGACGAGTCTTCTTTCTTTATCAATACAGCCAACCAGTCCATTTACATTTTAGATAATTATTGATAGGTATGTACTTAATGCCGTTTTGGTAATTGTTTTCTTGATTTTGTAGTTGTTCTCTGTTCCTTTCTTCCTCCCTTGCTCTCTTCCCTTGTGATTTGATGTCTTTCTTTAGTATTATGCTTGGTATGCTTGGATTCCTTTCTCTTTATCTTTTGTGTATCTATTAAAGGCTTTTGGTTTGTGGTTACCATAAGGTTCATAGATAGTACCCTGTATATTTAACAGTCTATGTTAGGTTGATGATTGCTTAATTTTGAACACAGTCTAAAAGTACTACTCTTTATTATTGTTACCCCCTCCACACTTTATGTGATGTCCTAATTTACATTTTTGTATTTTGCAGGCACCATCATATGAACATGTGCTTTTCACAATTGTTTCAACAGGAAGATAGAGAGCTCTTAGAGCAAATAAATGATCCAGACTGGAAATGGCACATATCATTTCTGATCACAACCCATTGACCAGAATTATTCAGAAGGCTCAGTCTGTCTGCAAGGGAGTGGGTAATTTTCCCATTATCTGAGAAGAGAGGAACAGAATACAAGCACACAAAGTCTCATTGTTAAGTATTTTAAAAAGCCAAGTAGTGAGGGCCCTATTTATTATTAATATTTGAATTGAAAAATATATTCCCAGATGGGCAGATAAGTTCCTTTTACCTTCATGCTTAATCACAATCTTAGAATTCTTGACACACTGTAGATATGAGTCCTTTGTCAAATTTGCAGTTTGCAAATCTTTCCTCCCAGTCTATTATTTGTCTTTTCATCTTTTAGCAGGGTGTTTCACAGGGCAGAAGTTTTTATTTTGGTGTAGTCCAGTATACAATTTTGTCTTTTACAAATCAGTATTTGGAGATCATGTCTAAAAATTCCTCACAAAACCCTTATGTTATCTTCTAAAAATTTTATAGTTTTACATTTTACATTTAAATCTATGACTCATTTTGAGTTAATGTTTTATATGAGGTATGAATTTTAGGTTGAGGTTCATTTTTTTTCTGTAATACTTAATTGCTCCAGTACCATTTATTGAAAAGACTGTTCTCCCTCCACTAAATTGCTTTTGCACCTTTGTCAAAAATTGGTTGGCAGTATGCATATGGAGCTATTTCTGGTTCTCTGTTCTGTTCCATTGAGTCTATCCCCCTGTCAATGCCCTTTATGATGCTAGCTCTACAGTAAGTTCTGAAAACAGAGTGATTCTGCCCACTTTGCTGTTATTCAGAATTCTTTTAGATATTCTAGTTCTTTTACCTTTCCATATAAATTTTAGAATAATCATTTCTATATCTACAAAATATGTTTCTGGCATTTAGATAGGAATTATGTTAAACCTGTGTCTCAAAATTTGGAGAGAATTACTGTACTGTGATGCGTTTTCCTATTCATGAACCCAGAATATCTGTTTATAATACTGTTGGTTCTTTCATTAGTGTTTTATGGTTTTCAGCATACAATTCCTATACATATTTAGATTTATTTCTATATTTGTTTCACTTTTTTGAGTGGAAATTGAATGTTTAATTTTGATTTCCATATACTCACTGCTAGTATATAAAATACAATTGATGTTTGTATGTTAACCCTGTATCCTGTTGATGCCGGGGTTCTTGTTCACAAAGCCGAAGAATGAGCTTAGCAAACAGTCAAGGTAGGAGAGCAAGGTACAGGCTTTTATTTAGAAATAAAGTGATAGGACAGAGCTCCCGGCTCACGCCAGGAGGGGACAAGAGAGTCCGGTGTGGTGCGTAGTCTAGGGGTTTTATAGGCAGATTAGGATTTTTCGAGAACATGAAAAAAGCTTAGGGGTGTGCATTTATTAAGCCGTCCTAGGATATTTACAAGTAACTTGATACAAGCAACCTCTTGCTCTGTTAATTTCTCCAGGAGATACCAGCATCTTGGTCTTGGGGGCATATGAAACAAGGCCACCTGCTCAGCCGGTTTGACCCCCGAGGTGGGCTGAGGCATTGTTTGCTAAAGAGTAAGTTAAGTGCAGTCTTATCTTTAAGGTGGAATCCTTCTTGCCTTTTACTGTGTTATGGCTGGGCTTGTATGCTAAATTAGTTTGCCTAGTTTGCAAAATCATCTCATTAGATCTGAAAGCAGAAAGACAGCACATAGGCCTGGGCCTTTTAGTATGCTAAAGTCAATCTTACACATTACAAATGATTAGCATAATAAAAACATGTGCTACTCTTCTTTATCTGGGAAATATTATTAACTGATCTTACTGAAGAATGACCCTAGAGCTTAATGTTTAACACAGAGTTTTGGTAGGGGGTTTCCTTGCATGTAGGTACATTGCTCTGACTGAAAATATTCTGCCTTGCATTTTCCGGAGGCCCTCACCCTACTCTGACTACACCCACAGTCCCTGTCTCACTGTGACCCTTCTGACCTCATTTATTAGTTCTAGAAGTTTTGTGCATATGTGAGTAGATTTCATGGGGTTTTATGTAGAGTATCATGCCATCTGCAAACAGGCAGTGTATTTCTTCTTTTCCAATGTGTATGTCTTTATTACCTTTCTTGTCTTTTCTGCTGCCTAAAACTTCCAGTATTATGTTGATTACAAGTGGTTAGAGTTTATTTACTTCCTTGTTCCTGATCTTAGGGGAAAAGAATTCAGTCTTTCATCATTAAGCATAATGTTATCAATAGGATTTTTGTAGATGACCCTTATTGAAAGATGCTCCAAGATGAAGATGTTCCTACTCTAATCTACATTGCTGAGTTTTTACTGTTAATGGATGTTGAATTTTGTCAAAGCCTTTTTCTATACTTATTGATATAATCAAGTGATTTTTTTTCTTCTGTATCCTGTAAATATGGTGGATTACCTTAATTGATTTTCAAATATTAATTTTGCATCTTTTGCAATCTGGACAAGATGAGAATTGCCCAGCCACTAAGCTGTGATTCCTTTTTGAATAACAGTTCTTTCCTCTCTCATTTTACTTGTAAGCAGCAAGAAGAAATCTTTATCATCATCACCATCACCTTCAATACTCTGCTCTAGTCCTTGTCCTTGAGCCCTGTCCTTGGCCTGTTTAGTCCAGTTTTTGCAAGAATCCTAATCAGTTTAGTGAAAATCCCCACCTTTGATATCTGATCAAATGCCTGTTCCCAAACTTTGCTAGCCTGTCTTCAGCAAAAATCCTGTCAAGTAGGTTTAGCCAGAACCTCCTACTCCTGATTTTCCCTCTTAATAATTTCCCATCCATTGAACCTTCCACCCTGTGACTATAACTCTCCACTTGTCCTCATAAACAGAGTTGAGCTCAGTCTTTCTGCTCATTGTAGTGGTCTCCCTAAATAAAGTTGGCCTTACCATGTTTAACAAGTATCATGGAAATTTTTTCTTTAACAATGTCCAAATCCATCACTTCCAAGTTCTGCTTTCCACATGAAAATAGAAAACAATTCAGGTAAGGTACAACTACTCTGTAACAAGGATTCCTTTTCTCCAATTTCCAGTAATATTTTCCTCATTTGCTTCTGAGCCTGCATGTCTTTGTTTCTATTAACAGTCTGTTTATGATGATTTAAGATTTCTCTAAGACAGTATTTTAGTCTAAGACAATATTTTAGTCAATACCTTAGATAATATCTTAGTACCTAGACAATATGTTAAGACAATATCTACCATACTCTTCACTTACTTCTGAGACCTCACCAACAGAGCTATCAACATCCATATTTCAACTAGTGTCTGTTTGTAACTCCGGGGACAAACCCAGGGCAAAATACCTCTGAAACCAAAATCAGTCAAAGGGAGAAATAAAGTTAAGAAACCCGTTTATTTCTTACAAGCAGTCATCCCATCTCTCTCTTGACCAGGCTGCAGCAGCAGAGAGCTCCACCAAACCTCTCCAGTCCAGATAAACCCTCACACACCCTTGTAATTATCTATTCATATGTAGAGGGACTCATTTCCTCTCCACCCCTTGGAAGCACCTATTGATATGCAGATGCACTAAAGCCCCCTGGCAGATTCTGGAAGTACTACAATTTTACTCACTGTTCAAACAATTTAAGGTTTTTCTATCATCCTCTTCAAAATTCTTCTGTCCTCTACCCTTTACCCAATTCCAAGGCCACTTTCACATTTTTAATGTATTTTTTTACAGCAGCACCCCACTGCTGATACCAAAATCTGTATTGGCTTCTTATAGATGATGTAAAACATCACCACAATCTTAGTGTCTTAAAACAACATGAATGTGTTATCATTTAGTTCTGGAGGGCAGAAGTCTGAAAATGGAACTTATTGGACTAAAATGAAAGTGTCATCAGGACATTTTTTCTTGGGGATCTATGGGAGAGCCCCTTCCCTGCCTTTTCTAGATTCTAGAGTTTCCTGATTCCTTGGTCACATGGCAGTTATTATCTAAAGAATTGTCTAAAACTTTTCTGTTATTGCTAGGCTATCCCTTTCCTCATCTTTTGACTTGAGATAGTTGGCTTGGGTTGGGATTTTTATTTTTTTATTTTTTTGGCACCCATTTGTGATTCTGGGTTGCCATTTTCTCCAGCACCCAATTTGGGATAATGAGGCTGTGGGTAAAATTGCAATATTTCCAGAATCTCTTGCCTGGCCTTAGTGCATCTCCATATCAATAGTTGTTTCCAAGAGGTGGTGAGAAGCAGCCATCTCCATATCAATAGGTAATTACAAGGCCCGTGAGGGCAAATCTGGACAGGAGAGGTTGGGTGGGGTTCCTTCTTCTGCAGCCAGTTTGCATAGACACAGGAGATCAGAATTGGACAACTGCTTGTAAGAAATAAATGGGTTTCTCCACTTTATTTCTCCCTTTGACTGATTTTGGTTTCAAAGGTATTTTGCTCCAGATTTTCCTCCTGAAGATGATGCCGGGGTTCTTGTTCACGAAGCCGAAGAATGAGCTTAGCAAACAGGCAAGGTAGGAGAGCAAGCAAGGTACAGGCTTTTATTTAGAAATAAAGTGATAGGACAGAGCTCCCGGCTCACGCCAGGAGGGGACAAGAGAGTCTGGTGTGCTGCGTTGTCTAGGGGTTTTATAGGCAGATTAGGATTTTTCGAGAACATGAAAAAAAAGGTTTAGGGGTGTAGACCTGCCACGTGTGTCTGAACACCCCGAATTAACACAAGGAATTCCGTCCCCCGAATTTCTCTCCAGAACACCTGCGTCCTGGTCTAGGAGCATACAGAAAGGCAGCCTGCCCAGCCCCCAAGGTAGGCTGAGGTATTGTTTGTTTGCTAAAGAGTAAGTTAAGAATTCTGCTTCCCAAACTTCCTGGGTGTTAAAATGCAATCTTATCTTTAAGGTGGAATCTTCCCTGCCTTTCACTATGTTATTTACAGCTGGGTCTGCATGCTAAATTAGTAGCCCAGTTTGTCCTGGGCCTTTTAGCATGCTAAAGTGAATCTTACAAGTGGTTAGCATAATAATAATAACAACATGGGGTACTCTTCTTTATCTGGGGAACACCAACTGATCTTACTGAAGAATGACTCTAGAGTTTAATGTTTAACACAGAGTTTTGGTAGGGGGTTTCCTTACATGTAGTTACATTGCTCTGACTGCAAATATTCTGCCTTGCTTTTTCCAGAGGCCCTCCCCCTACTCTGACTACACCCACAGTACCTGTCTCAGAGTTACAAGGCTAAAGGGAAACCCAAGAAATTCACCATTGGATCATTTCTTAGGTCCCAACATCACTAGCCTGTCAGGCTTCTCTTCCATTTTCAGTCTTCTTATGTTTATTTTATACATAAGGATCAGGGATTTTTAGTTGTATTTAGCAGAAGTAGAGAAAAGAAACTTCTCTAAACCTTTGAGACAATAGTGTCTCTTTTCAGGCCGTCTCTTTAGAGGCCTCCCACATGTGGCTACTGTTGTGTCAAGTACTTGAGACTTGTTACAATGTTTCTCTCTTCTGTGCTGCCCTGCTGAGGCAGCCTCCTCGAATTGGGGCTGTCCTTCCCAGGATTGTATGTACTCAAGAGTCATTCTTGCTCTTTCCTTCCTTCCCTGCCAACTGTTGTTCTGTTGATTTCTGGGACTTAGAGCCTCACAATGATTGTAGAAAGACAAGCATTAAGACAGAAGTCTTGATGTTTCCTCAAAGTAGAGTGCCTAGTATAAACTAAGGGACCTAGAGACCCCCAGCTTCATAGTCACAAATGAAGTGTTAGGGGAAGGAAAATATTCTACTTTGTTTTGGTGCCAAAACATTTTGTGTTTACAATTCTGTGCTTCAAATTGTTCAGTTTTTGGAAATTCCTTTTAAATTATTGTGAGGTATGCTGTCAATTTTAATTTATTTTTGGTGTTACCTTGTCTTTTTATGAATCTCATATGCATTGGACAGGTTGTGTAGTGGAAAGACAATCAGCACCCCTATGAAAAGGACTTACCAAATGAGTACTTTTGACTGCCTGTAGATGAAGTGATGGTTCCTGTGGCCAGGATTCTCACCTGGCCCTTGTTGGCTAGCTCACTACATATGTGTGGGCAATACACTGTTACTGACTCTATATAAAGAGCTCCACCCAGTACTCTGGGTGGCACGATGGCACAGCTGCAAGGCTGCAGGAGAGCAGAGATGAGACTGGAGTGGTAGCAGTGCCAAGAACAGAGACTCAGATGGTTGCTGGGGTAGAGAGGCCCAGAGGCAGAGACTGTCTTGTTGCGTGCAGACTTGCTCTGAGTGGATGGGATTCTGAGTGGATGGGATTCTAGTGATTGATCTGCCACCATGGAAATAAAGTTGGGTATAAACCCTTTCACCCCAAGAACATTCTACTGTCATTGCTTTGGTCACACTGAATCCACAGTGAACTTGTCCAGGGCTGAAACCTGTTGGCAAGACATTGCCCATTGTGTGGCTTGAGCACATTACCTTAAGCTCCATATATCCTAAACTAAGGCAAACCTGGGATTCAGCATTTCTTCTTACCTCCATCTCCCCAGACTTATTTTCAGTTAATGATAGCACTACTTACTCAATTGCCCAGGCCAGAAAACTGCAGGTCAAAGCTATCCTTGTGCTCATCCTCCCTATATTTTATTTCTTGAGTCTTCTCAGTCTTTATCAGCTTTGCCTATGTTAGGCCTGATAATCTCTTTCCCTTCAGTCTCCCTGATTCCAGACTAAGCCCCCTTCAATTTATCTTCATCTATTCAATCTGTTTTTTAAAATCTTAAAAGGCATATCTTGTCATCGTGTTCTATTTATGATTCTTTAATGGCATCCTTTTCTCTAAGTATAAAAAATAAATTTCAAAGAAAGCATTCATAAAAGGCAAAATCTTCACAACCCACCCAGCAGTTTTCAATTCTGGATGTTCCTTAGATTCACCTGGGCAGCTGCAATATAATGAGTTGTAAGAAATACATATTTTGTTCAGATGACCAATATACATATTTCCCAGGTATATTTGGTCTTCATCCACAGTTCCTGAAAACACTTCAGAACCTTAAAGATGGGAAGGATGTCTTGTCATGTTAATGAGAGACTTTTGGACCCCACCAAAGGGCAGGGGGCTGCAGGCCTGCATCAGCCAATGGCCAGTGATTTAGTCAATCGTGACTATTCAATGAAGCCCCCACAAAAACCCCTGAGAGGAGTGTAACTCTGGCAGGAATATCCCAGGGCAAAATACCTTGGAAACCAAAATCAGTCAAAGGGAGAAATAAAGTGGGAGAAACCCACTTATTTCTTATAAGCAGTCCAGTTCTGCTCTTCTCTGTCTCTCAGACCAGGCTTCAGAAAAAGGCCCTGCCCAACCTCTCCAGTCCAGATAAGCGTTGCTAGCCCTGTAATTACCTGTTGATATGGAAATGGCTATTTCTCTCTACCCCTTGGAAACATCTATGGTATGGAGATACACTAAAGCCAACAAGAAATTCTGGAAATAATTGCAATTTTACCCACAGGAGCGCATTGCTCTCTCAGATCCTGCTTCTCTGTCAGAGAGAGCTTCCACATTTGGGGAGCCAGAACGCTTCTGCGTGTCACCAAGACAGGCCCCAAGCTCGATAAGGATAAAAGTTCCTCTGTTTGGGACCTTGCCTAATGTATCTCTTCATCTGGCTGTTACTTGTATCCTTTGTTAAACTGGTAAATGATTTTTCCTGAGTTCTGTGAGCCACTCTAGCAAATTGAACCTAAGGGGGAGATCATGGGAACCTCCGATCTGTAGCCTTAGAATCACAAGTAACTACTGGGGCTTGCGACTCGGGTCTGAAGTGGAGGTTGTGGAGGGCAGTCTTGTAGGACGGAGCGCTTAACCTGGGGAATCTGGTGCTGTCTCCAGTCAGATAGCATCAGAATTGAGTTGAATTCTTGGACATTCTGCTGGCGTTCAAGAATTGCTTGGTGTTTTGTCTGGGAAGACCCCCTTCACACACATACACACACTAGAATTGGGTCCAGGAACCCAAAAGGAGCTATACTGCTATATGTGTATTACTGTGTATAATAAAGCTATTATTGTGTATAATAAAAACACAGCACAGAGTTCCGGGACAATGGAGGCGTGAGCAGGGCAGTGGAAATCTCCTCCCAAACCCATGTATATCTATGAAAATACACCAAATACAACTATTCCTAAAAGAGAGACAAGAATTCACAGGAAAACACACAGCCTACATCCGCACCTGAGACGACTCGGCACCCCGCGAGGTGGGTAAGATACGGAGCCGCGTCCCGGCGGGACCAGAAGACTCCCCCAACCCAGTGCACGGGCAAGAGGAGAGGATTCAGAGCCGGGAGGGAGTGGAAATACACCCCGCAAAATAATGAGCCCAGGTGATCTGCGCCAGGAGCGCTGACACACATCGCGTGGTGTAGCAGAGACTGGAGAGGCAAGAAGGTGCAGGTTTTGAGCTGGGAACACGCACGGGCACTTGAAGCCGGCTCCTGGGACAAAAGAAAAGCACGCGCTTTTTTCAGCGGTCTTACGATTGTCCCAGCACATTCAGCCCAGCGGGCTGGGAGTCCTGAGGAATTTCAGACTCCTTGCATGGCGACTGGGAAAAAGTAGCCGCACTGAAACTTTGCACGGAGAACAGTAGCCTCCTATTCGTTCCCGCCCTCGCCAGAGCTGCAAAGGGCCCAGCACAATGGCGCGGCCATGGCTGCGGAATAGTGGAGCAACAGCGCCACCTACAGCATCCATACAGAATCTACTCCCGGTGGGCTTTTTTTTCCCCTTTTTTCTTTTTTTTCTTTCTTTCTTCTTCTCTTTTCTTTCTCTTCCTTCTTTTTTTCTCTTTTCTTCCTATTTTTTGTTTTTTTTTTTTGTTTCTTTGTTTTTTTTAAGTCTTAAGAGTCCAGCTGACATATGTGGCACCTGCCAGTGACCACTTCTATCACCATGAAAAGACAGAGGAATATGGTACAGACAAAGCTCACCCAGACAACACCAGAGAGGGAGGCTGAAGGAATGGAAATGCACAATCTTTCTGAAAAAGAATTCAGAATAAAAGTCATTACCATGCTAATGGATCTATAGAGAAATATGCAAGAGCTGAGGGAGGAAGTGAGGGAAGTCATGAAAGACAATGCAGAAATGAGACAAGCCATCAACGGGCTTAGCAGCAGATTGGATGAGATGCAAGAGACTGTTAATGCAATAGAAATCAGAGAACAGGAATACAGAGAAGCTGAGGCAGAGAGAGATAAAAGGATCTCTACGAATGAATATTAAGAGAACTGTGTGACGAATCCAAACGGAACAATATTCGCATTATAGGAGTACCAGAGGAATAAGAGAGAAAAAGGGATAGAAAGTGTCTTTCAGGAAATAATTGCTGAAAACTTCCCCATGCTGGGGAAGGAAATAGTCTCGCAGTCCACAGAAGCCCACAGATCTCCCAACACAAGGGACCCAAGGAAGACAACACCAAGACACATAATAATTAAAATGGCAAAGATCAAAGATAAAGACAGAGTATTAAAGGCAACTAGAGAGAGAAAAAAGATCACCTACAAAGGAAAACCCATCAGACTATCATCAGACTTCTCAACAGAAACCTTACAGGCCAGAAGAGAATGGCATGATATATTTAACGTTATGAAACAGAAGGGCCTCGAACCAAGAATATTGTATCCAGCACGATTATCATATAAATATGACAGAGGGATTAAACAATTTCCAGACCACCAAAAGCTGAGAGAATTTGCCTCCCATAAACCACCTCT
Source organism: Smutsia gigantea (assembly GCA_032199065.1). NCBI lineage: Eukaryota > Metazoa > Chordata > Mammalia > Pholidota > Manidae > Smutsia > Smutsia gigantea. The sequence goes on along the minus strand of JAVSCE010005605.1, from coordinate 22,703 downwards.
TCAGGACATCTTAAAGGAACTGCTCTAGAGGGAAGCACTCCTAAGGCTAAAAAGATGTCACCAGAGAAAATGAAATCGTAGCAAAAAAAGCAGACCATCCAAATACTAAATAAAGGCAAAGAATAAAACACCTAGTATATAAAGAATGGAAGAGGAAGAATAAGAAGGGAGAGAAATAAAGAAACATCAGACGGTGTTTACAATAACTTAACAAGAAAGTTAAGTTAGATTGTTAAATAGTAAAGAAACAACCCTTGAACCTTTGGTAACCATGAATCTAAAGCCAGCAATGGCAATAAGTACATATCTATCAATAATCACCCTAAATGTAAATGGACTGAATGCACCAGTCAAAAGACACAGAGTAATACAATGGATAAAAAAGCAAGACCCATCTACATGCTGCTTACAAGAGACTCACCTCAAACCCAAAGATATACACAGACTAAAAGTGAAGGGATGGAAAAATATATTTCATGCAAACAACAAGGAGAAAAAGCAGGTGTTGCAGTACTTGTATCAGACAAAATAGACTTCAAAACGAAGAAAGTAGCAAGAGATAAAGAAGAACATTACATAATAATGAAGGGGTCAATCCAACAAGAGGATATAACTATTATAAATATATATGCACCCAACACAGGAGCGCCAGCATATGTGAAACAAATACTAACAGAATTAAAGGAGGAAATAGACAGCAATGCATTCATTTTAGGCTTCAACACACCACTCACTCCAAAGGACAGATCAACCAGACAGAAAATAAGTAAAGACACAGAGGCACTAAACAACACACTAGAACAGATGGACCTAACAGACATCTACAGAACTCTACACCCAAAAGCAATAGGATACACATTCTTCTCAAGTGCACATGGGACATCTTCCAGAATAGATCACATACTAGGCCTCAAAAAGAACCTCAGTAAATTCAAAAATATTGAAATCCTACCAACCAACTTCTCAGATCACAAAAGTATAAAACTAGAAATAAATTTTAGAAAAATCAAAAAGGCTCACAAATACATGGAGACTTAACAACATTGTCCTAATTAATCAATGGGTTAACGACCAAATCAAAACAGAAATCAAAGAATATATGGAAACTAATGACAGCAATAACACAAAGCCACAACCGCTGTGGGACGCAGCAAAGGCAGTTCTAAGAGGAAAGTATATTGCAATCCAGGCCTATTTAAAGAAGGAAGAACATTCCCAAATGAATAATCTAAAGACACAATTACTGAAATTGGAAAAAGAAGAAAAAATGAGGCCCAAAGTCACCAGAAGGAGGGACATAATAAAGATCAGAGAAGAAATAAATAAATTGAGAAGAATAAAACAATAGAAAAAAATCAATGAAACCAAGAGCTGCTTCTTTGAAAAAATAAACAAAATAGATAAACCCCTAGCCAGACTCATTAAGAGAAAAAGAGAATCTACACACATAAACAGAACCAGAAATGAGAAAGGAAAAATAACAACGGAACCCACAGAAATACAAAGAATTATAAGACAGTATTACGAGAATCTATATGCTAACAAGCTAGAAAACCTAGAAGAAATGGACAACTTCTTAGAAAAATGCAACCTTCCAAAACTGACCAAACAAGAAACAGAAAGACTAAACAGACCAATCATCAGCAATGAAATTGAATCGGTAATCAAAAAACTACCCAAGAACAAAACCCCTGGACCAGATGGATTCACCTCTGAATTCTACCAGACATATAGAGAAGAAATAACACCCATTCTCCTTAAAGTTTTCCAAAAAATAGAAGAGGGAATACTTCCAAACTCATTCTATGAAGCCAGCATTACTCTAATACCAAAACCTAGCAAAAACCTCACCAAAAAAGAAAACTACAGACCAATATCCCTGATGAACATAGATGCAAAAATACTCAACAAAATATTAGCAAACCGAATTCAAAAATACATCAAGAGGATCATACACCATGATCAAGTGGGATTCATCCCAGGGATGCAAGGATGGTACAACATTCGAAAATCCATCAACATCATCCACCACATCAACAAAAAGAAGAACAAAAACCACATGATCATCTCCATAGATGCTGAAAAAGCATTTGACAAAATTCAGCATCCATTCCTGATTAAAACTCTCAACAAAATGGGTATAGACGGCAAGTACCTCAACATCATAAAGGCTATATGACAAACCCACAGCTAACATCATACTTAACGGCGAGACGCTGAAAGCTTTTCATCTAAGATCGGGAACAAGACAGGGATGCCCACTCTCTCCACTGTTATTCAACATAGTACTGGAGGTCCTAGCCACGGCAATCAGACAAAACAAAGAAATACAAGTCATCCAGATTGGTAAAGAAGAAGTCAAATTGTCACTATTTGCAGATGACATGATACTGTACATTAAAAACCCTAAAAACTCCACTCCACAACTACTAGAACTAATATCTGAGTTCAGCAAAGTTGCAGGATACAAAATTAACACACAGAAATCTGTTGCTTTCCTATACACTAACGATGAACTAATAGAAATCAGAAAAAAATTCCATTCACAATTGCATCAAAAAAAATAAAATACCTAGAAATAAAACTAATGAAGGAAGTGAAAGACCTATAGTCTGAAAACTACAAGACACTCCTAAGAGAAATGAAAGAGGACACTAACAAATGGAAATGCATCCCATGCTCTTGGCTAGGAAGAATCAATATTGTCAAAATGGCTATACTACCTAAAGCAATCTACAGATTCAATGCAATCCCTATCAAAATACCTACAGCTTTCTTCAATGAACTGGAACAAATAATTCTAAAATTCATATGGAACCACAAAAGACCCCGAATAGCCAAAGCAATCCTGAGAAGGAGGAATAAAACGGGGAATTACGCTCCCTCACTTCAAGCTCTACTACAAAGCCACAGTAATCAAGACAATATGGTATTGGCACAAAAACAGACCCACAGACCCATGGAACAGAATAGAAAATCCAAACATTAACCCAAACACATACAGTCAATTAATATTTGATAAAGGAGCCTTGGATATACAATGTGGAGATGGCAGCCTCTTCAGCAGCTGGTGTTGGAAAAACTGGACAGCTACATGTAAGAGAATGAAACTGGGCTACTGTCTAACCCCATACACAAAAGTCAACTCAAAATGGATCAAAGACCTGAATGTAAGTCATGAAACCATAAAACTCTTAGAAAATGACATAGGTAAAAATCTCTTAGACATAAACATGAGCGACTTCTTCAATGACATGTCTCCCTGGGCAAGGAAAACAAAAGTAAAAATGAACAAGTGGGACTATATCAAGCTGAAAAGCTTCTGTACAGCAAAGGACACCATCAGTAGAACAAAAAGACATCCTACAGTATGGGAGAATATATTCATAAATGACGTATCTGATAAGGGGTTGACATCCAAAATATATAAAGAACTCACACACCTTAACAAACAGAAAGCAAATAATCCAATTAAGAAATGGGCAGAGGACATGAATAGACACTTCTCTAAAGAAGAAATTCAGATGGCCAACAGGCACATGAAAAGATGCTCCATATCGCTAATCATCAAAGAAATGCAGATTAAAACGACAATGAGATATCTCCTCACACCAGTGAGGATGGCCAACATCCAAAACACAAACAACAACAAATGTTGGTGAGGATGTGGAGAAAAGGGAACCTTCCTACACTGCTGGTGGGAATGCAAATTAGTTCAACCATTGTGGAAAGCAGTATGGAGGTTCCTCAAAAAACTCAAAATAGAAATACCATTTGACCCAGGAATTCCACTCCTAGGAATTTACCCTAAGGATGCAGCAGCACAGTTTGAAAAAGACATATGCACCCCTATGTTTATCGCAGCACTATTTACAATAGCCAAGAAATGGAAGCAACCTAAGTGTCCATCAGTAGATGAATGGATAAAGAAGATGTTGTACATATACACAATGGAATATTATTCAGCCATAAGAAGAAAACAAATCCTACCATTTGCAACAACATGGATGGAGCTAGAGGGTATTATGCTCAGTGAAATAAGCCAAGCTGAAAAAGACAAGTATCAAATTATTTCACTCATATGTGGAGTATAAGAACAAAGAAAAAATACTGAAGGAACAAAACAGCAGCAGACTCACAGAACCCAAGAATGGACTAATAGTTACCAAAGAGAAAGGGACTGGGGAGGATGGGTGGGAAGGGAGGGACAAGGGGGAAAAAGGGGCATTACAATTAGCAGACGTAATGTTGGGGGGGCACGGGGAGGGCAGTACAACTCAGAGAAGACAAGTAGTGACTCTATAGCATCTCACTATGCTGATGGACAGTGACTGTAATGGGGTTGGTGGGGGGGACCTGATGAAGGGGGTAGTTTAATCACCATAGTATTGCACATGTAATTGTAGATAATTGATACTAAAAAAAGTTATTTAAAAAAAACAGATTTTTAAAAATTTTCAGCCTCACACCTGGAAATTCTGATGTAATTGTAGTGGCATGATGTCCTGGGCTTTATTATCATTGCTAAAATTGTTATCATTTTGCATTTTTTGTTGAGGTGAAATTACAATAACATAAAACTAACCTTTCAAAAGTGAACGATTCAGGGGCATTTAGTATAGTCACACTGCCATGCAACTATCACATCTATTTACTTCTAAGATGTCATTACAAGAAAGCCATTTTCTCATCAAGCAGTTACCGCCCATTCCCCTCCTTCCAGGGACTCAGTCCCTGGAAACCACTAATTTTTGTTCTCTATGTATGTATTCAGTTATTCTGGATATTCCATTTAAGTGTAATAATGTGATATGTGACCTTTTGTGTCTGGATTCTAAAGAAATGTTTCCATGGTTCCTCCATGTTGCAGCATGTTTCAATATTTAATTACTTTTTTTGACCGAATAATATTCCATTGTATGTATATACGAGTTTGTTCATCTATTCATCCAGTGATGGACATTTGGCTATTTCCACTTTTTGGCTATTGCAAATAGTGCTGCTGGGAACAAGTATATAAATATATTTGTTTGAGTACCTGCTTTCAATCCTTTCGAAACATTTAGGAGTGAAACTATTGAGAAGTAAACTATTACATGATAATTGCATATTTAGCTTTTTGAGGAAATACCAAACTGTTTCCATAGCAAGCAAACCATTTTCTTTCTCTCCAGCAATGTATGAGGGTTCTAATTTATCTATACCCTCACCACTATCTGTTATTTACATTTATTATAGCATCCTAATAGGTGTGAAGGGGGACCTAATTTTAGTTTTGATTTTCATTTCCCTGGTGACAGATTAGTTGGACATCTTTTCGTGTGCTTTTTTGCCATTTGTTTATTTCTTTGAGGAAATGTCCGATAAAGTCCTTTACCTATTTTTAAATTGGGTTGTTTGTTATTATTTTGTTGTTAAGTGTGGTTCTTTATATATTCTGGATACTAGGCACTTATCAGATAAATAATTTGCAAATACTTTCTCCTATTCTGTAGATTGTCTTTTCATCTTCCTGATAATGTCCTTAGATGCACAAAAGTTTTTCATTTTAAAGAAATCCAATTTATCTATTTTTTATTCTGTTGCTCATGCTTTTGGTCATATCTAAGAATGCATTGTAAAACAAAGGTCATGAAGATCTACCCCTCAGTTTTTTTCTAAGAGTTTCTTGGTTTTAGTTTTTTGAGTTGTGTTGTATATGGTGTGAGCAGGTACAACTTGATTCTTTTGCATGTGGATATCCAGCTGAAAAGACTTTTTTCCCCATTGAATGGTTTTGACACACTTGTTGAAAAATCAGTTGTCCATATATGTATGGATTTGTTTCAAACTGTCAATTGTATTTCATTGATCTTTATGTCTGTCCTTATGCCAGTACCACCCTGATTTGATTATCATAGCTTTGTAGTAAGTTTTGAAATTGGGAAGTGTGAGTCCTCTAACTTGTTTTTCTTTGTTAACACTGTGTAGCTATTCAGGGCTTCTTACAATTCTATGTAAATTTGAAGAAAGACTTCCAATTTTTGCCAAAAAAAAAAAGCCACTGGAATTTTGATAGGAATATCATTGAATCTGCAGCTTGCCATCTTAACAGTATTAAGTTTTCCAGTTCATGAACATGGATGTCTTCCATCTATTTAGATCACCTTTAATTTCTTACAGCTATGTTTTGTTGTTTTCAGTATACAAGTCTTTTACCTTCTTGGCTAAATTTATTCCTAGGAGTTTTATTCTCTTAGATGTTATTTGTAAGTGGAATTATTTTCTTAACTTGCTTTAGGATTGGCCATTGCTGTTGTATAGAAACCCAGCTGATTTTTGTGTAGTGATCTTATACTGTGCAAATTTGCTGAACTCATTAACTAGTAGATTTTTTTGTGGATTCTTTGGGATTTTCTCTATAAAGGATCATGTCATCTGTGACAACCGTTTTGCTTTTTTCTTTCCAATTTGAATGCCTTTTATTCCTTGCTTAATTGCTCTGGCTAGAACTAGTACAATGTCAAAAGCAGTGTTAAAGTGGGCATCCTTGTATTGTTACTAATAATCTTAAGGAGAAAGATTTTAGGCTCTCACCATTGAGTCTGTTAGCTAAGGATTTTCATGAATGCCTTTATCATGTAGAATACCCTTCTACTTACAGTTTTCTGAGTTTTGTTTTGTTTAATCATGAAAAGGTGTTGGATTTTTGTCAAATGCTTTTTCAATGTCAGTTGAGGTGATCATGTGGGTTTTTTCCTTGTTAATGTAGTGTATGACAGTGATTGTTTTTCTTATATTGAACCACCCTTGTGTTCTGGAGATAAATCTCACTTTTTCTTGGTATACAATCCTTTTGAGATGCTACTGAATTCAGTTTTGTAATTATTTTGTTGAGAAATTTTACATCTATACCATCAGGGATAATCTAGTTTTATTTTCCTGTAGTGTCTTTGCCTAAATTTGGTGTCAGTGTAATATCAGCATGATAAAATAAGTTAGGAAATGTTCCCTACTCATCTTTTTTTGCAAGAGTTTGAGAAGGATTGATGTTAATTCTTTAAACATTTGGTAGAATTCAATAGGGAAGCCATTTACTCTTATGCTTTTTGTTGTTGAGATTCATTTGATTACCGAATCAATATCTTGTTTTAGATTGATTAATTCAGATTTTTTTTTCTTCTTGTATCAGTTTTGGTAGTTTGTGTATTTCTAGGAATTTGCCCACTTCACCTAGTTTATCTATTTACTGGCATACAGTTCATAGTGTTCTCTTATAATATTTTCCTAAACTAAAATAATTCTGATTTTAGTTATTTACATCTTCAGTCTTTTTTTTTTCATTGTCAATCTGGTTAAATGTCAATTATGTTGTTCTTTTCAAAGAATTAATCGCTGTTTTCACTGATTTTATTGTTTTTCTATTGTCTATTTCATTTACAGCCAGTATAATCTCTATTATGCCCCTCTTTCTGCTGGCTTTGTACTTAGTTTGCTCATTGTATCAGATAGGGATCACCAGAGAAACACAATCAATAGGATATATATATATATATATATATATATGAAGAGAAATATATGGAGATACTGAGAGAGACAGAGACTTTAAAGAATTGGCTTGTGCAAATGTGGGGACTGGCAAGTCCAGTCATAGGGCAGTCAGACGGGCAGGCTGCAAACTCAGGCAAGAGTTGATATTGCAATCTTGAGTCCAACATTCATAGCACAGGCTGGCAGGCTGGCACCTGAAAACTCAGGCAGGACCTCTATGTTAGTCTTGAGGCATTATTCCTTCTTTGGAAAACATCAGTTATTGTTCTTAACTTTTTCACCTGATTAACTGAGTCTCACCCATCTTATCAAGGATAATCTACTTAAAATAAACTGATTGTAAAAGTTAATCACCTCTATAATACATCTTCACAGCAACATCTAGATAAGTGTTAGACCAAACACCTGGGTGCCATAGCCTAGCCAAATTGACATATAACATTAATGGTATAGACTGAATGTTTGAGTCCCCCCAAAATTCATGTTAAATCCTAATGCCTAGGGTGGTGGTTTTTTGGAAGTGGGGCTTTTGGGAGATTATTAGGTATAAGGCAGGTGCCCTCATGAATGGGACTAGTGTTCTTATAAATGGGGCCTCACTCGGAGAGTTCCCCCTTCCCTTCTGTCATCTGAGGACTCAGAATGGCCAGCTATGAGCCAGGAAAGGGTCCTCACCTGACACTGAATATGCGGTGACTTGATCTTGGATTGCTCAGCTTCCAGAACTGTGAAAATAAATTTGTGTTGTTTATACTATAAATTGTACTATTCTGTTATGGCAGTTCAGACTAAGGTAATTAATAATCACTATCCACCCCTTGTTAACTAGAATCCCATACATACACATCTCCTTAAACCATACTTAATCTCCAAATAAAAGCAATAACAGTCACAGTACTGCCTCACATGATACAACTATTCTGCATATAAAAATGCACTGACTCTTAGAGGATGGTTCAAGTCCTTGGTGATGTCCACTCTTCCTCATATCCTATAACTTAAATACTATAGTTATCAATGCTAAATACTGAAAGTTATCAATACTAAAATACTATGATGTAAAGTCAACACATGTTATATAATAAGGAGACAAGAGAGGGATGAAAAAGTGAAGTTATTTTTTATATACTCACACACACAAACATAACAAAAGAAGGAAGAAAGTTATAGGAATTATAGTCTGTGTTTCCAGACTAGGTATGGCTGGCATTTATAATTACCTTTTTCACTTACCCATTCTGTATTCCTTTGCCCTCAACAAGCAACTCAGCTGGTCATATTCTCTGCTGGGGGGCAGGGCTATGACTCAAACCTTCATTCCTGAAGGATCTGCACCATTTCTATACCTGCCTGTACTGGGCTGCCATAGTTTTTCATTGACTTTAATCATAGGGCATGCTAGTAGTGAGAAATTCCCCAAGGATCTTCTTTATTCCTTACATACTCTTCCTTACAGCCATTGTGCAGGAGCAGCCTAACTTCTTCATAATAAGGATCAGTTACCCCAGCCAGTGTAGTAACTCCCTTGTTTGCCTGTTCCTTCAGAGGCATGAGGAGCTCAAAGTGGGTGGTGGAAGTCTTAGAGCTCATTTTGATTTTAGTTATTGTACTTTTCAGTTCCAGAATTTCTATTTGGTTCCTTTTTATAATTCTGGTGTCTTTATTCATATGCTCTACTTGTTTATATATCATTCTCCTGGTTTCCTTTGGCTCTTTGAACATATTTAAGATAGTTGATGTGTTTTTTTCTTTTTATTGGAATAGAGTTGATATATATTGGTTTCAGATGTACAGCATAATGACTCGATAGTAATACAGTAAATGTTCACATAGTAAGTATAGTTACCCTGTTACCATACCAAGAAATTACAGTATTACTGGTTATATTCTTTATGCTGTTCTTCCATTTCTATGACTAATTTATTTTATAATTTTAAGTTTGTACCTCCCTCCACCTACTTCCTACTTCACCCATCCACCCCCCACCCCCACCCCAGTGGTAACCACAAGTCTGTTGTTAGTATAATTTTTGGATAAGAGTTGATTTAAAGTTGCCGTCTAGCAAGTCCAAATATGAACTTCCTGCAGCTCAATTTCTGTAAATTTCTTCTGTGAATGAGCCATGCTTCCTTATTTTTTTGCATGATTTCTTCCCGAAAAGTGGACATTTTGAATGTTATTATGTAGTAAGTCTGGAAATAAGATTTTCCCCCTCCTCAGCATTTATTTCTGTTGTTGTCTGTGGGATGCTTTATGTTTCGTGACTCTTCTAAACTATTTTTGTAAAGTATGTATCCTTTGTCATGTGTGGCCTCTGAAGTATTGTTCCTTTAGCTTGTATTCACCTAGTGTTTTGAGAGTGATTTCGTTCAATACCAGGGGCTAAGAAGAAACAGAAGAAAGAAGAGACAAAGGAAAAGGAGGAGGAGAAGGGGGGAGAGCAGGAGGAAGGAAACAATAAACTGAAACCCCACCAAAACACAAAGGTCCTTGCCCAGTCTTTGCACTTAGGCCGTTTACAACACTGTCCTAGCACTCTCTTCCTGTTTGCACTGAGCCCAGATAGCAGCCAGATGTGTAGGCCTTAGGCCTTCTCAGTTCTTTTGTGAGTATACATCCTGTCTTGGGCATGTGCTTGGCTTTCTAAATTCCCTAGTGTATGTGGGTGCTCTCAAATGCCCAAATTTCCTAAAGAAACTCTCTCCTTAGCTTTTTTCCAAGGTTTTGGCACTTTGTTATATACCTCAACTGTGATCTTCTGTCTCACATGTCTACAGGTTAGTTCACCTTACAATGTTTTTGAGGAATACATGCTGCTGTTCCAAGCTGTGCTTCCTGAGGTGAAATAAAAGCAAGTGCTCTGTGTCAGCCCTTCAGGAAGCCCCAGACAGGGCAGAATAGATATGTACAATTCTGTGCAAATAAGGCCTGCTCTGCTCCTTTCAGAGTCACAGACCAGGTCCCACACTGGGAGTTGCCATCTTTAAGACCTGGAGAGGGAGGCGGGGTGCAAAAATCCCCCTCATATTTCCTACCACTTTTAAGTTGGCTTTTCCTTCGTTAGTTGTGGCTGCTTTCCAAAGCTCCGAAAAGTTGGTTCTGAAAGTTTCCCGTTGATTTTTCCTTTCTTATGTTCATGTGGAGAGATGGGTGCTTGGAGATGCCTACACCCTCATTTTCACTGACCTCTCATTATTGTTTTTGAAGTTCCCTATTATTTTTTAAATGGTGATGCTAGTGAGGAGACTAGATTAGAGCTGATGAAGCCACTGTCCCCATCTCTGCAGTCACCCACGACCACAGTCTCTCCAGTTACATTTGAGGACTATGGCTGCAGTCTGCTGGTGGACTCACTACTGCCTGAACTTTCCATTCAGAGTACATTACCCTTCCTGACTCCTTCAGGGAAAATCATGAGCTGTCCATCATTTGCACAGCTGTTTACTTGTTTGCTTTCCTAATAGAGGGCAAGCATTTTCTCAAGTTCACCTTTCATATTACAGTGCCAAACACTAGTCAGGGGTCAGCAAATGTTAAGTGAACTATAAACTGTGCTTAGAAGTGTTTGCTAAAAATGCATATATTGATTAAAAATATTTTATGCATCTGGGTCTAAAGAAAAATCCTGCCAGTCTTCTTTCTTTTTCGAATGTCATTTTCTTTCTCAAGCAACATCAGTCCCAGCAAGAGTAATTAAAGACTAAGAGTAAAATAATCATGGTAAGAGAAATAGTGTATAGCCAAGAGAGATCACCATTTTAATAAGTGGAGGTCCTTCCTGCCTCTTCCAAATGCCTGCATGCTTTCCCTTGCCAGTGTTGTGGGATGGGGACCTTAGATGCCCATCTGCTGCCACCTCTGTTCTGTCCTCTCAGAACCTTGCTGCTGCTCCTCTTGCTCTTGCAGATTACTGATTTGTCACTTTTCCTGGTCACTCCTGTCAGCCTGGTCCCCAGGGCCAGGTTTTCCACTGCACTGCTGCCGGCGGCTCTAGTGGCTATGGGCTCAGGCATTAGCTCTAGCCCCTGCACGTTAAAACATTTGTTGATTTAAGAAGTATCCCTGTATCCCAGATAGAGATGGCCTTGTCATCTTGGATTATTAGAGTCTAGTGTTTAAAATACTCTAAGGAGTTAGTCTTTTGACTCTTGAACATGAGAAGCTTTCTCACATTCAGAAAAGCCTCTGTGTTGGAAATGCTGGTTCTCGCCATCCTCTGCTGTCTCAGATGCAGAGTCAGTAGTTTGGGGTGGGCTCAGGGATCTTACTTGGTGGCTGCCCCAAGGGACTACAATGCAAGGCTGTCCTTGGGCAGCACATGGATAAATTGCCCTCACAACGGGTACTGCTCACCTGTCCTGAGCATCTCAGCATCCAAATGGTACTTGCAATTCACTGTCAGGTCACAGATCTAGATATTTATTTACAGTGATCCCTGGAAAGTTTTTTTAATTTACACTTTTAAGTTATATCAAAATAATGTGTGCCATGGTTAATAAAAAGCAAATCTTCCCGTGGAACTTAAAACCCACAATTCCTTTACCCATCCTCCCTTATCTGTGGGCCCACTATCCACATGGGCTACCACCTCTAGCCATGCTATTTTGGTTCCTGTGCTCATCACATAAACAACTATTTCTTGATTATCATCTAAATCGTTATTTATTATATTTAATCATCATCATCCTCTATCAATAATAGGTATGGAATTGTCCACTTACTTCACTATTGCTGTTCTCCTATTTTTATTCCTTTGAATTTCTTCTACTATATCTTCTATCTTTAGAAAAATCCACCGAAACTTACGTTTGCTGTTCTATCAAGCATCAACCATTTCCCTAGGGTCCCCACCTTGTAAAATGATGACATTCACTTCCCCACTTTCTCTTCTTCCCTTCCCAGCATCTAATCTCTGTGAACTTTCAAGGTCAATATCATTTTAGTTATTTTTAATAAAAATAAAATTAAATTAGAAGGGTTCTTCAACCTTGACTTTATGACTATAAAGAGAATTTAAGGGAAGGATTGCTGCAAAATAAGAATTGCGTAGGTTACAGTTCAACTGTGCATCGTTTTATGCAACAAATTAGGCATAACATACATTAATATTCTTAAATCAGCATTCCTAAATTAGCTTTCAACATTTCTTCATTTAGAACTAGTAAAAACTTAGCCAGCCAGGTTTATCTGTTGCAGATTTTCCCTCACCCACCTGTTGTGGGCGCCCTGCCAGCCCTGCTGAGTTTTGCTCTTCTCTGTACTGAATGCCTGCTGCTTCCTTGTACCTGATCTCAAGTAGTGACCTAAGCAGTTCTCGGTATCCATGCCTCTGCTCCAGATTTCAACTTCTATTAATTAATCCCATTTGATCTCTAAGATTGTCTTGCTTCTACAGTGTGGTGGGTAAAATACCTGATTTTGGTTTTATACAATCTAGAAAGCTCTTTTTTCTAATTATGTGTATCTGCTCTCCCAAATCTTAATAATCACAGTTCTTATAGACATATAGTATAATGCATGCTATGCAGTTTGCATTTTATTTATTGCTTATTTGCTGTCTAGTTCTCATCTGAAATGTCCACTCCTCAGAGAGAAATTCCATCTGATCCCCATCCCAGTCACTCTGCTCTTTAACCTGCACTCCTGTTTTATTTCTTCGTAGCATTCATCCCTTTGGGAAATTGTGCCATTTATGCGTTTCTGTGTCTTGGCCTATTAGAAGGGGAATTCATGCGAGCAGGCACTCTGATCCTCTCTCCCTCTCATTCCATGTCCTGAGAGCCAGAGCAGATCCTGGCACAGACAAGCTTAGTGAAGATTGCTGTTTGTGCCACAGAATCTGCCCTCCCTTCCCCCCGGCACAGGACCTGGGTACATTTTCCAGCAACCTGCACGGTGAAGTTTAGCTAAATTACTAAATGTTGATCAGTGAAATGTGAACAGTGGTGTTTGTGCCCTTCTGGGCCAAGGCCTTACTGCATGTCTGTACATTTATTAGGTACTTCTTCCCTTCCCCACAGGGATTCAGCTTCAGCCTAGCAGTTGTCAACAATGCCCCAGGGGAAGGTGGAGCAATGGCTTAAGAAGAATCAGCCCCTGCATGCCCCACCAGCATAGCTCACTTTGCAACTATTATGTGAAGAGAAATAAATGTTTTTGTTCTTTAAGTCGTTGTATTATTGGGGCTTTTTTAACAATAGCTTAGCCTTTTGCACTAACAAAGTTGGTGCTTTATAAATATTTGTTGAATGAATGGTTGGCCAGTCTATTTCCATTTATAATTAGGGAAACATCAGAAAGATATGCATGTTGCTCAGGGTCACCCAGTTTTGGTTTTAATCCCACATTTCATTCCAAAGCCCATGACATACTGTAGCTTCTCAAGTCATTCTCAAGCTTCTGCTGCGTGAATATCACAGGGACTGCTCCTTAGGCCACAGCTTGCTGGGCTGCATCCCTGAGCTCTCAGGGGATGCAGATGCCACTGGTCTGGGGACCACACTTTGAGAACTGTCTCTCAGATGTACTCTTTAATGCCTCTGTGTCCTGCTCGGATTGTATCAGTGGGATGAGCTTATGCCATACTTTTTGTGGATAGGAAAGGGGGAAAGTGTTACTAGATTGAGTTCGAGGTACAGCAAAAAATATCTGCTAAGGCATTAGTTCTCAAACTCTAACGTGCTTAAGAGTCACACCGAGAACCTGTTAAAACCAATTGGTGGGCTCTGCCCAGAGATTCTGGTTTTGTAGATATGAATGGGGCATGTGAATTTACATTTCTAACAAGCCCATAGGATCATACTTTGAAAATTTTATAGAAAGATCCATATGTCCCTCCTGCTTAGTGCCAGTACATTTGTGACTGCAAGAACTGGGAGGTTTTATTGTTTTACTTTATTTTACTATTTCATCATTTCACATATTTCCTCCAAAGGAAATATAGCATTTTGCATCCCCCTCTCTCAACATATATAAAACAAGTATGCCCAGGACTGGGTCAAAAAATATTTTGAGTAAAAAGGTCCTGTTTTTCCATCTCAAATCTACCTTCCCCTTTTTCCCAGAATGGAGCCCAAGCATTTCATATTTCTGTTGTCTGACGACCAGCACTTGCCCACCTAGGGCACTTGGCAAACGATTTGAGATGGCCTTCGTACTGTTTTCTTGTTAGAGTCTAAATCCCAGTTTCAAGCATGCTTGGTGAGTTACCTCTGACGTCAAGGCCCTGTTCATCTCATTCTCTAAGAATTCCTGTTTGCTCATCCTGGCCTGTGAAAACACCTGCATAAATGCAAATTAGGAGTTGACTTTGGGACCCTAATAAAATTTGGAAGGATGAGTAGACAGGGAACAAATATTTCCTATTTTGTACCTAGAATCGAATGAGTTGGGTGAAATCATTTCTTTTTTCATACAACTGTAAATTTAAAATTGAACCACAGGATTTATGAACCTTGCTAAAACAGGATGATAGATACAATTTTTACTATTACCTAGTTTTTACAGAGAACCTGAAAAAGTAATAAGTATAAAATATACATCAGGTATTGTCAGATCCTGAAAGTAATGCTGGAGCACTTTGGCAAGGAACATTAAGGAGCTGTGAGGTAAGTCCTCCCGACCTTAACCTGTTGCCCATCCCAGGCAGAGCGAAGAATGGTGAAGAACTCCAGGTGGGATTGAAGAGCCAACAGACGTTTTGGGGGAAGAGTTGGGCAGCTGTGGTCTCCTGGAACTGGGAGCAATAACAGAACTACTATTAGACTCCTTTGTATAACGCATGGTCTCAGGAGTCACAGTGGCTGCGTTTGAGTGTCAGCTCTACTGCGTGCAGCCCCGTGAGCCTGGATGGCCCCTCAGGGTCTCCGTGTCTCTGTTTCCCTGTCTAATGGGAGCACCAGAGTACCCACTTCCAAGGCTGTCACAGTGAGTTAATGATGTTTGTGAAGAGCAGTACCTGACACATGATAGTCCTGTATGTGCTGGAATATAGCTAATTAATTCTTAAGTGCTGGGATCATTTTTGTCTCTGGGGATGTAGCAGGGAACTAAAGCACACAGGCCTTTATGATTCTCCAAACCAGCTGTGATTTGGAGGCCATTACTGAAACACCTATGGTGTTTCATCTTTAAAAATCTTTCTAGTTCTAAACTTGCATTAAAAGGGGAAATATTACTAACTCAACAAAGTACCCAATAATACAATATGGATCATTTTCCCACTGTGATGGTTAATTTTATGTCAGCTTCACTAAGCTATTGTCCCTAGATATTGGGTAAACACTAGTCTAGATGTTTCTGTGAAGGTATTTTTTAGATGAGGTTAACATATAAATCAGTTGACTTTAAGTAAAGCAGATTACTCCTCATTATT
The DNA here is from genome assembly GCA_032199065.1 of Smutsia gigantea. Lineage (NCBI taxonomy): Eukaryota > Metazoa > Chordata > Mammalia > Pholidota > Manidae > Smutsia > Smutsia gigantea. The sequence goes on along the minus strand of JAVSCE010005605.1, from coordinate 6,799 downwards.
TAGGTGGGCCTCATATAATCAGTTGAAGGTATTAAGAGAAAAAGGTTGTGGTGCCCTGAGAAAGGGAGCACTGTGCTTCAGAGGGCCTTCAGACTTGTGCCACACATCAGTGCTTCCTGGATCTCCAGCCTGACAGCCTACCCTGCAGGTTTTGCTCCAGCAAGCCCCCACAATCACTTGAGCCCATCCCTTAAAATAAATCTCTTTCGCTGTCTCTTTGTATGTGTGTGTGTGTGTGTGTGTGTGTGTGTGTGTATTTTTTACTGGTTCTGATTTTCTGGAGAATCCTAATACACCTACCAAAATTAATTTATGGGCCCTATGTTTTGTCTTTTGGGGATCTTAGCAAGATTATATTATTTAAAATATAATATATACTAGCTGAATGAGAAACTCCCCTGACTCGTCTTTTTAATTGCTCAAGTCATAAACAAAGGAAGTAGATGTAAAATAGGATCAAATGTTAGTATATGACAATTGCATCCCATACCTTACAGTCCTCTACTCTCCTATTAAATGTGGGTGTTGTGAGGAGTTAAAAGAAAAAGCCCCACACAAATTTAGGTTTGATTTTCAGATAAGCTCTTCTCTCCATCAGAATGAAAAGACATTGCAAGTTCAGCTGCGTGAAACTGTGTCCACCTAAGAGGTGCTTTCCCATGAGCTGGGGCCTGTCCTCCCACCACCCCTTTGAAGTCCAGTTCTCACCCATGCAGAACTACCTAAAGAAACACTGACATTATCTTTTACCAGTGTAAAGGTGAACTGTCATTTCTGCAGATGACCACATTGGAAACATTTCCTCTTTTATTGAAAATTAACTTATTTCCTACTTGATGTTTGCTTGGCACAGGGGCTGAAGAGCTGACCTTGAGTCTAGAGTGCTCACGTGTGGAGGACAGGACAGTCACAGGAGTATTTGCCCCACCTGCTCAGACAGCACCCAGCTTTAGGGGCTCCTCATCCCAATGTGAAGAGAGACCTCTTTCCCTTTGTTGCGGCCCAAATTTACATCAGAGCTTCAAGGGACCTCTGGCAGAAAGTTTTTCAATAGTCATAATTTCTATATTTTACCCAAAATAGCCCTTAGGAGTAATAAGATATTTTGGCACCAATTTCTATTTCCATCTTCTACTTATTGCAAAATAGTTTGTCGTGTTTTGTTTTTTGATGATATGTTTCAAAGTTCTTAGCTTGAAACACAATAATCTCAGGAGGGGTGACCAGAAAAATATTCATCATTTGTCGTGGAGATAACATTTGTACCTACCTGATATGCTTATCCAGAGATTTGAGTAAGTCAACACCACTTGTAAGGCATTCAGAACATCGCCTTTCACCTAAGGAGAGCCACACACCCACTGGTTAAGTAAACCTATGGTGGGCTTTGTAGAGGCTGCCTTGGCCGTGGCAGGGGGGCCTGCTGCCCTTCTTTATTACCATCAATAGCTTTAAATTGCAAATCTACCTTTTTTCTTTGGGAGCCCTGGAGGGATAACCATATCTGTTTTATACCAAAAATATACAAAGTTTCAAGCATACAGAAGCTTTAGAGCAAGATTTAAAGGAGAAAAGAACATTTCATGCTTTTGTTCTCTCCCATTTGATAATTTACCTCATGGGACTGGAATAGCCACACCACATGCTCCTCCTGGCAGTTTATCAAGGCCAGCTTTGCAGAGGTGAAAGAAACATTATCCCATGGCAGAGGAGCCCAGGCTACAGAGTCCAAGGCTGAACAGGGGTCCAATCCTTTACTAAATTAAACTCCAATCAAACTCATCACTTTTAAAATACACTGTAATTTACCTGAATAATCTGCCTGGAATTTCCATTCTTTGTAATTTTAGATGAGATGAGAATAAAGGATTCAGTAACAGTTGTGCTAGATTCTTAATGCAAATTGCATATTCTTTGAGTAGGAGCTGGCTCCTTTATGTAACATTTCTAACCTAATCCTTAATGTCACATTAGAGTCCTTAATTCTTTTTCTGTTTCGTAAACTACTGAGATGCAGTTCAGTGGTTCAAACAACCCAGGTGCAAATATTCCAAAAAGAAGAATACCATTTGGGTGTAAGCATGATGTCTATGCCATGAATCAAATTTTATCCCTTCCTGGGATTTTTTGCAATGCCCCATGAAAGAATCCAACAATGTTTTAGTTACATCAAGAATAGGGAAAAATTCATGATGGATTATGCTATTAAAATCAGTATTCTTTTAGCCATAGGGCATATTAAAGTATATGGAAGTGTGCTCTATTTTTTGCGGTGGTAAATGTGGGAGTGTTTGTGAGTGAATTTTGTCTGAGACTGAGTTGATAACTTGGTCTTTAGGTAGGTATTAGAAAATGGCTCACGTGAGAACATTTTTTAAAAACAGTGCCATAAATAAATGTCACATCTCGTTTTTCCAAAGATGAAATTTACAGGAAATCATCGTTTTTCCAAAGATGAAAATTACAGGAAATAGGACTGCTGAATTCTAGGAAGTTGTTTTCTCTACCAAGGACAATGGTCTTTTAAATTTCGACATTCCTTTTAAGTCATGCCTTTTCAGATAAGTGTGTGGGACAGTAGGTGGTCAGACACAGTGCCTTTTGGTTGTTGGTGGTATTATGAAAGCTCTGGCCTTTTCAAAATGCTCAAATTGACCATGTGTAGCCCAGCACCCTGCGTATGTCTTCGTTGAAAATAAGAAGGAATAGATTAATGAAAAATCTGCCTTTGTTTTCTCGAAGTATTTTTTTTCTCCTAAAGAAAAATCATTTTAAAAAATTTTGTAAAAGTCATCTTTGTCTTCCAATATAGCATAACAGAGCCTTTAAATTTTCCTTTTACTAGTAAGATGAAACCACCATTCCCTAGTTAGAATGATTAAGTCATGAAAATAACAGATGGTAAGGACTGTATATGAAAGGTAGGGGCTTTTGAGGAACCACAGTGTCACATGGCTCAGGGGAGAAAAGAGAAGTGATTGCCCTTGTTTAACATAAACTGAAGGAGACAGAAAAGATCCTAAGAAAATACACAGAAGAAGCCATTAGTGGTGGTTGAACAAAGGGCTGAGGTTACTTGAAACAGCACAAGGACTAGAGTGTTTGAGTAAGAGAAGCGAGTTACAAAGAGTGTGAACCAAGCTGAGGGTGATTTTATTAAGGATCATGTTCTTGGCCTACCTGTGGAAGAACACATAGTCAGGGAGACCCCAGAGGATTTCCCATGGCCAGTCAGCAGAGAGGTCTGCTATTTCCACAGCTTCCTACGTGGCTACTACACCCACCTTCCACATGGCCACCAGGACAGCCAGCCCCCTGCATAAAGGCCTCCAGAATTGGACTATTGCTTAGAGAAGAAAATTCCACACTGCTTAATTTTAACTCCTGATTCTTTGTAACCAAAAGATCTAGGTAAAATTGGGCCAACCTTGGCAATTTCATAGCTCGAGGAAAACTAATATCCCTGAAAGAGTTATGTAAATTTCAGTGCACATTCTGCCTCACACTTGTGTTTCCGCGAGTACTATTTCTGGGGAACACCAAGTGGTCCCATGTATGAAACCTAGTTCCTTCATGGTATCACACACGCACACACACACACACACACACACACGCAATGATGATAACCCACTCGTACAAACCGTGGACCATCTCAGGAATGTGCCGACCCATGGAAGGTCTGTGGCACATCCAGTGGTTCTCTCCCCACCCTGTCTCTCCTCACATCCTTCCCTCATCCCCTTCTCTGGGGTAAAACAAAACTCCCATTGCTGCCTGTCTAGTAGGCATTTAACAATGAGCCCTTTTGGTAGCCTGGGTACAACTTTGGAGTCTTGTCATCCATCTCAAGGTGCTCACTTCCCACTAAAGAGAGTTAGTGCTGGACATCTTTCCATTGTCCCTCAGAATTTTCTCTCTGTTCTGCCCTGTGGCCCACGTTAGCAAAAATTCCCTCCGGGTGGCCTCAGCTGATGGGGGCACTGCAGAGGATGGGCTTGGGAAGGTAGGACCCAGCCAGCCCCTCCTCTGGGCAGCTCCTGGGCTTGGCTGTGTCCCTCTGCTTCCGTCTCTAGGTTCTGGCCAGCCTTATATTTTTACTTCAGGCCAAGGCTGGCAATGGGGTCCCAGGGGATGGCATTATCCCTTCCTGGTGTCTTTAGGCCCTGATCCACCTTTGTAAACAATCTGTTCACACTCCTCCAGTAACCCAGATTGAGTGTAAGGTGCTGCTTCCTGTGAGGAGGTAGAGGTATCTGCTGTTATCACAGCTGTGATCTTTCCACTTGATGCCACACAACATATGAAACATGTTATCGTTTGGTTCCCCTTTGTTTCCCTCTCACCAAGCGCCCTACCTTGCTTGTACCTAACAGTGTTAGAACATGAGGCCTTTGCAGTGTTTCCCCTCCTGCAACATAACTGCCTTTCCTCCTTCTCTGCCCAGTGCCTCTCTTAAGACTCTCTCAAGTGTCATTCATCTGGGAAGCCTTTTTTTCTGAGGGGAAATCTTTTAGCCAAGCAAAGAGCCATGCAAATGTCCTGGTGGAGAGGTGTGCTTAGTCCTTGTGAGGAAAAGCACAGGCCTCAGTGGGCTGGGAGCACTGGGATATGAGACAAGGGGTCAGGGCGAGGCCAGGATCACAGCTTTGGAAGCCTGTGGAAAGCTGTGGGTGGAGGAGGCCAGGTGCCCTGCCTTGATGAACGGAAGATACATTTGTAGTAGTTCTCAGTAAATTCTGTGTTTTTCCCCCCATTTTAGCCAATATAACTTTCCTAAGTGTTAAAAAATTACTGTGGCTTTCCTTAATACAGCACTAGGCAGTATAGCTAACATCGAAGGTGACAAGCCTGGAAAGTGGCCAGCTCTGTCCCCAGTAGTCTGCCCGTGTGTCTGTCTCTTCATGATGTGCAAAGAGATTTGTGTTCAAATCTCAGGTGCCTAGCACACTCTTAAAACACCATGGAGCATACTGCATAAATTTGAAGCCAGGAGGCAGAGATGCTATTTCACCTCTGTCAGAGCAATTGAGCCTATTTCTCAAAACTTTTGGCTAGTTATGCTTTAAGTCAATTGTTATTGAATTAGAAAATTGAAGATAAAAAGAACGATTGTCACTAAGAAAAACAGATGCTGATAACCCATGTATTAACAGAATTATTTCCTTACTAAAAGATAAAGTTGTGAAATGTTTAAATCTCATTCATGAATCAAAATACGAAGTTACTTGGAAACATACTGATTCCATTATGCTTGTTTTTTGTAAATTTTTGCACAAAAAGAATTACTTGGGGGAATGAGGAATTAGATAAGAACAGACAAGGCTTGGCCCCAGTTCTGCACTGAATATTTGTTTTAGTTTCTGGACAGTGCAAGTATTTGACCAGCAGGAAACCGTATCCTAGGAGGGCTGTACTTGTCACAGTAATTTATCTTATTTACAATGAGATTAATTGCTTCTATCAGATATACTTCGTGACTGAGCATTCCAAAAGGAAACTTTATAAAAATGCATATTCCTTTTAACTTCACAACTCTACTCTTCTTAATCTTCTATTCATTAAGCAAATAGCACATCAAGAAAGCAAGTCATAACTGAATATCCATCAGATTGGTCACAGAAAGCTAAACATACACCTTAATTAAATGTAAGCAATAAACAGCCCCCTGCCAGGGTGGGGGAGTGCAGACTGGGAGCAGATGGTCCTTGCTGGGGAACATCACAGGGACTTTTCCAAGCCACTGCGACTGTGATCCGGCCAAGGCTCCTGATAGAAGAGCTTCAATCTCAGGAATTCAGTCTGGCTCTACTCCAGTCATTGTTTCTCACCCTGTGAAGAAAATGGAAGCTTGTGCAATTCTAAGATGAAGATTGCTTCCCTAAAGATGGTTTAATTACCACATTAAAAAAAAATTTTGGAAATGGAATCTTTAATAAATCAAATGCAGGCAAATCCACTAGAGACTGAAAAAGAAGGAATGAGATTAAATTGCAACATGACACATTTGGTTTAAGTAGAAGAAAGCCCTTTGTAAAAGAAAAAGTATCTAGATATAACAAACAGGTCACTGAGTGGTCCTAAGAAATAGTTCTCCTTTAAGATATAACAATGTGGCAGGAAGCCATGTTTTGAAATGGCTGAAGTCTTTTAAAGTTAAAGCACTGAGTTTTTTTTTCAGGAAATGAGCAGTCTTCTATTCAAATAATTGCAGCTGTTAACATTTGTAGAACTCATGCTTATCATTCATCATTAATACATTGTTTTTACATAAAAGTTTGTCCTCAGTCCTTACTGGTCACTGTCTGTTATTTCGCTATTCAGAAGAGAATTTTTCTGAATATTTGTCTTATTTTTTATTTTTGGAATTTTTTAATTGTGGTAAAGTATACATAACATAAAATTTTCCATTTAATCATTGTGCAGTGTACAGCTCTGTGACATTAAGTCCATTCACAATGCTGTGCAGTACTCCCCACCATCCACCCCCAGAACTGCTTCAATTCCTGAACCGAAGTCTGTACCCACTACACAGTAACTCCCCAATCCCCCTTCCCCTAAACCCTGGAAACCACCATTCTACTTTTGTCTCTATGAATTTGACACTAGGTACCTCATATAAGTGAAATCATAACACATTTGTCCTTGTGTGTCTGGCTTATTTTATGTAGTATAATGTTTTCAAGGTTCATCCATGCTGTAGCATGTGTCAGAATCTAATTCCTCTTTAAAGTTGAATTTAAGGCATTTATCACATTTTGTTTATCCATTCATTCATTGATGTCCCTACTGTTGATAAATA
>JAVSCE010005604.1:0-70464 GCA_032199065.1 Smutsia gigantea | reverse complement strand
GTATTACACTCCTGACTTCAAGCTCTACTACAAAGCCACAGTAATCAAGACAATTTGGTATTGGCACAAAAACAGACCCACAGACCAGTGGAACAGAATAGAAAATCAAAACATTAACCCAAACATATACAGTCAATTAATATTTGATAAAAGTGCCTTGGATATACAATGGGAGATGACAGCCTCTTCAGCAGCTGGTGTTGGAAAAACTGGACAGCTACATGTAAGAGAATGAAACTGGACTACTGTCTAGCCCCATACACAAAGGTAAACTCAAGGTGGATCAAGACTTGAATGTAAGTCATGAAACCATAAAAGTCTTAGAAAAAACATAGGCAAAAATCTCTTGGACATAAACATGAGCAACTTCTTCATGAACATATCTCCCCAGGCCAGGGAAACAAAAGCAAAAATGAACAAGTGGGACTATATCAAGCTGAAAAGCTTCTGTACAGCAAAGGACACCATCAGTAGAACAAAAGACATCCTACAGTATGGGAGAATATATTCATAAAAAACGTATCTGATAAAGGGTTGACATCCAAAATATATAAAGAACTCATGCACCTTAAGAAACAGAAAGCAAATAATCCAATTAAGAAATGGGCAGAGGACATGAATAGACACTTCTCCAAAGAAGAAATTCAGATGGCCAACAGGCACATGAAAAGATGCTCCACATCGCTAATCATCAGAAATGCAGATTAAAACCACAATGAGATATCACCTCACACCAGTGAGGATGGCCAACATCCAAAACACAAACAACAACAAATGTTGGCGAGGATGTGGAGAAAAGGGAACCCTCCTACACTGCTGGTGGGACTGCAAATTAGTTCAACCATTGTGGAAAGCAGTATGGAGGTTCCTCAAAAGACTCAAAATAGAAATACCATTTGACCCAGGAATTCCACTCCTAGGAATTTACCCTAAGAATGCAGCAGCCCAATTTGAAAAGGACAGATGCACCCCTATGTTTATTGCAGCACTATTTACAATAGCCAAGAAATGGAAGCAACCTAAGTGTCCATCAGTAGATGAATGGATAAAGAAGAGGTGGTACATATACACAATGGAATATTATTCAGCCATAGAAGAAAACAAATCCTACCATTTGCAACAACATGGATGGAGCTAGAGGGTATTATGCTCAGTGAAATAAGCCAAGCCGAAAAAGACAAGTATCAAATGATTTCACTCATATGTGGGGTATAAGAACAAGAAAAAAACTGAAGGAACAAAACAGCAGCAGACTCACAGAACCCAAGAACGGACTAATAGTTACCAAAGGGAAAGGGACTGGGGAAAATGGGCGGGAAGGGAGGGATAAGAGGGAAAAAGGGGCATTACGATTAGCAGATGTAATGTTGGGGGGGCACGGGGAGGGCAGTACAGCTCAGAGAAGACAAGTAGTGATTCTATAGCATCTCACTACGCTGATGGACAGTGAGTGTAATGGGGTTGGTGGGGGGGACCTGATGAAGGGGTAGTTTAATAATCGTAATATTGCACATGTAATTGTAAATTAATGATAATAAAATAAATTATATTAAAAAAAAAAAATTTGAAGCAGGCAACAATGTCCAGATAAACAAATCTTGAAGGAATTTTCCACCACTAAGCCAGTCTTACATGATATGTTAAAGGGATTGCTGTAGATGGAAATGACCCTAAGGATAAACAACTTTCACCAGTGAACATAAACCCACAGCAATTGTAGTAGACCAACTAATTACCAAGCAAGTATAAAATTAAAACAAAACTGAAAAAGCAAGATCAATTATACACAAAATCAGTCAAGGGGTATACAAAAAGTGCAGATTGATGCCGGGGTTCTTGTTTGCAAAGCTGAAGAATGAGCTTCACAAACACTCAAGGTAGGAGAGCAAGGTACAGGCTTTTATTTAGAGATAAAGTGAGAGGAAAGACTTTCCTGGCTCATGCCAGGAGGGGACAAGAAAGCCCAGGTGGTGCGTTTCTAGGGCATTTATAGGCAGTTGAAAAAAAAAAAAAAAAAAAAGAAATTCCATTTCTGAAATGAAACATACAATGGAGGGATTTAAAAGCAGATTAGATGTAGTAGAAGAGACAGTAAATGGAATAGAAATTAGAGAAGAGGAATACAGAGAAGCTGAGGCACAGAGAGAAAAAAGAATCTCTAAGAATGAAAAAGTATTGAGAGAACTGGGTGACCAATCCAAACGGAACAATGTTGGAATTATAGGGGTACCAGAAGAAGAAGAAGAGAGAAAAAGGGATAGAAAGTGTCACTGAGGAGGTAATTGCTGAAAACTTCCCCAATCTGGGGAAGGAGATAGTCTCTCAAGCCATGGAGGTGCACAGATCTCCCAACACAAGGGACCCAAGGAAGACAACATCAAGACATATAATAATTAAAATGGCAAAGATCAAGGATAAAGACAGACTTTTAAAAGCAGCTAGAGAGAGAAAAAACATCACATACAAAGGAAAACCTATCAGGCTATCATGAGACATCTCAACAGAAACCTTACAGGCCAGAAGGGAGTGGCATAATATATTTAATGCAATGAAGCAGAAGAGACTTGAGCCAAGAATACTCTACCCAGCAAGGTTATCATTTAAATTTGAAGGAGGGATTAAACAATTTTCAGATAAGCAAAAGCTGAGAGAATTTACCTCCCACAAATCACCTCTACAGTGCATTTTGGAGGGACTCCTATAGATGGAAGTATTCCTAAGGCTAAATAGATGTCACCCAAGGGAATACAAAGAGTACAGAATATGATTCATAACATACAAAGAATGGAGGAGGAAGAAAAAGGAGAAAAAAAAGAACCTTTATGTTGTGTTTGTAATAGCATATGAAGTAAGTTAAATTAGACTGTTTAGATAGTAAGGGAATTACCCTAGAACCTTTGGTAACCACGAAATTAAAGCGTGTAATGGCAATAAGAACATACCTATAAATAATCACCCTAAATGTAAATGGTCTGAATGCACCAATCAAAAGACATAGAGTTACTGAATGGATAAAAAAGCAAGACCCACCTATATGCTGCCTGCAAAAGACTTACTTCAAACCCAAAGACATACACAGACTGAAAGTTAAGGAATGGAAAAAGATATTTCTTCATGTAACTAGTAGTGAGAAAAAAGCAGGAGTTGCAGTACTTCTATCAGACAAAATAAACATCAAAACAAAGAAAGCCACAAGAGACAAAGAAGAACATTACATAATGATAAAAGGGTCTGTCCAACAACAGGATACAACTATTATAAATATCTATGCACCCAACACAGGATCACCAACATATGTGAAACAAATACTAACAGAATTAAAGGGGGAAATAGAATGCAATGCATTCATTTTAGGAAACTTCAACACACCACTAACTCCAAACGACAGATCAACCAGACAGATAATAAGTAAAGAGACACAGGCACTGAACAACATATTAGAGCAGATGGACCTAACAGACATCTACAGGACACTCCATCCAAAAGCAACAGGATACACCTTCTCAAGTGCACATGGAAAAATTTCAAGAATAGATAATATATTAGCCACAAAAAGAACCTCAGTAAATTCAAAAAGATTGAAATTGTACCAACCAGCTTCTCAGATCACAAAGGTATGAAACTAGAAATAAATTACACAAAGAAAATGAAAAGCCCACAAACACATGGAGGCTTCACAACATGCTACTAAATAATCAATGGATCAATGACCAAATAAAAACAGAGATCAAGCAATATATGGAGAAAAATGACAACAATAATTCAACACTGCGAAATCTGTGGGTGCAGTGAAGGCCATGCTAAGAGGGAAATATATTGCAATACAGGGTCACCTCAGAAAAGAAGAACAATCCCAAATGAACAGTCGAAACTCACAATTAATGAAACTAGAAAAGGAAGAACAAATGAGGTCCAAAGTCAGTAGAAGGAGGGACATAATAAAGATTAAAGCAGAAATAAATAAAAAATTTATATATTTTTTATTAAGGTATTGTTGATATACACTCCTATGACGGTTTCACATGGAAAAACAATGTGGTCACTACATTTACCCATATTATCAAGTCCCCAGCCATACCCAAATGCAGTCACTGTCCATCAGTGTAGTAAGATGCCACAGATTCACTATTAGCCTTCTCTGTGCTACACTGTTTTCCCTGTGATCCCCCACACCATGTGTACTAAAGAAAACACCCCTCAATCCCCTTCTCCCACCCTCCCCATCCACCCTCCCACACACCTCCCCTTTGGTAACCCCTAGCTACTTCTTGGAGTCACTGAGTTTGCTGCTATTTTGTTCCTTCAGTTTTGCTTCGTTGTTATACTCCACAAATGATTGAAATCATTTGGCACATGTCTTTCTCTGCCTGGCTTATTTCACTGAGCATAATATCCTCCAGCTCCATCCATGTTGTTGCAAATGATAGGATTTGTTTCTTTCTTATGGTTGAATAGTATTCCATTGTGTATATGTACCACCTCTTCTTTATCCATTCATCTACTGATGGACACTTAGGTTGCTTCTATATCTTCACTATTGTAAAAAGTGCTGCAATAAACATAGGGGTGTATATGTCTTTTTGAATTTGAGAAGTATTCTTTGCGTAAATTCCAAGGAGTGGCATTCTGAGGTCAAATGGTATTTCTATTTTTAGTTTTTTGAGGAACCTTCATATTGCCTTCCACAATGGTTGAATTAGCTTACATTCTCACCAGCAATGTTGGAGGGTCCCCCTTTCTCTGCATCCTCACCAGCATTTGTTGTTCTTAGTCTTTTCGATGCTGGCCATCCTTACTGGTGTGAGGTAGTATCTCATTGTGGTTTTAATTTGCCTTTCCCTGATGATTAGTGATGTGGAGCATCTTTTCATGTGTCTGTTGGCCATCTGAATTTCTTCTTTGGAGAAGTGTCTCTTCATATCCTCTGCCCATTTTTTAATTGGGTTATTTACTTTTTGGATGTAGAGGCATGTAAGTTCTTTGTACATTTTGGATGTTAACCCCTTGTCACATATGTCATTTACAAATATATTCTCCCATACTATAGGATGCCTTTTTGTTCGGTTGATGGTGTCCTTTGCTGTACAGCAACTTTTTAGTTTGATGCAGTCCCATGAATTCATTTTTGGTTTTGTTTCCCTTGCTTGAGGAGATGTGTTCAGGAAGAAGTTGCTCATGCTTATATTCAGGAGATTTTTGCCTATGCGGTCTTCTAAGAGTTTTATGGTTTCATGACTCACATTCAGGTCCTTGATCCATTTTGAGTTTACTTTTGTGTATGGGGTTAAACAAAAATGCAGTTTCATTCTCTGACATGTTTTTGTCCAGTTTGGCCAACACCAGCTGTTGAAGAGGCTGTCATTTTCCCATTGTATGTCCATGGCTCCTTTATCATATATTAATTGACTAAAAGAGGCTTGGGTTTATATCTGGTCTCTCTAGTCTGTTCCATTGGTCTATGGGTCTGTTCTTGTGCCAGTACCAAATTATCTTGATTACTGTGGCTTTGTAGTAGAGCTTGACGTTGGGGAGCATAATCCCCCCAGCTTTATTCTTCCTTCTCAGGATTGCTTTAGCTATTCGGGGTCTTTTGTGGTTCCATATGAATGTTAGACTATTTGCTCTAGTTCATTGAAGAATGCTGTTGGTATTTGATAGGAATTACATTGAATCTCTAGATTGCTTTAGGCAGGATGGCCATTTTGACAGTATTAATTCTTCCTATCCATGAGCACGGGATGTGTTTCCATTTTTTGGTGTCTTCTTTAAATTCTCCCATGAGTTTCTTGTAGTTTTCAGAGTATAGGTTTTTCATTTCCTTGATTAGGTTTGTTCTTAGGTATTTTATTCTTTTGGATGCAACTGTGAATGGAATTGTTTTCCTGATTTCTCTCTCTGGTCGTTCATTGTCAGTGTATAGGATTGCCACAGATTTCTGCATATTAATTTTGTATTCTGCAACTTTGCTGAATTCAGATATTATATCTAGTAGTTGTGGAGTGGATTCTTTAGGGTTTTTTACGTACAATAACATGTCATGTGCAAACAGGGACAGTTTAACTTCTTTTTTGCCAATCTGGATGCCTTATATTTCTTTGTGTTGTCTGATTGCCATGGCTAGGACCTCCAGTATAATGTTGAATACAAGTGAGGAGATTGGGCATCCTAGTCTTATTCCCGATCTTAAAGGAAAAGCTTTCAGCTTCTTGCTGTTAAGTATAATGTTGGCTGTGGGTTTGTCATATATGGATCTTATTATGTTGAGGTACTTGCCCTCTATACCCATTTTGTTTAGAGTTTTTATCATGAATGGATGTTGAATTTTGTCAAATGCTTTTTCAGTATCTATGGAGATGATCATGTGTTTTTTGTCCTTCTTTTTGTTGATGTGGTGGATGATGTTGATGGATTTTCGAATGTTGTACCATCCTTGCATCCCTGGGATGAATCCCATTTGATCATGATGGATAATCTTTTTGATTTATTTTTGAATTTGGTTTGCTAATATTTTGTTGAGTATTTTTGCATCTATGTTCATCAGGGATATTGTTCTGTAGTTTTTTTTTGTGGTGTATTTTCCTGGTTTCGATATTAGAGTGATGCTGGCCTCACAGAATGAGTTTGGAAGTATTCCCTCTTCTACTCTTTGGAAAACTTTAAGGAGGATGGGTATTAGGTCTTCACTAAATGTTTGATGAAATTCAGCTGTGAAGCCATGTGGTCCAGCCGTTTTGTTCATAGGTAGGTTTTTGATTTCATTGCTGGTAATTGGTCTGTTCAGATTTTCTGTTTCTTTCTGGGTCAGCCATGGAAGGTTGAAATTTTTGTAGAAAGTTTTCCATTTCTTCTAGGTTATCCAGTTTGTTAGCATATATTTTTTCATAGTATTCTCTCATAATTCTTTGTATTTCTGTGGTGTCCATAGTGATTTTTCCTTTCTCATTTCTGATGCTGTTTACGTGAGTAGACTCTCTTTTTTTCTTGACAAGTCTGGCTAGGGGTTTATCTATTTTGTTAATTTTCTCAAAGAACCAGCTCCTGCTTTCATTGATTCTTTCTATTGTTTTATTGTTCTCAATTTTATTTATTTCTGCTTTAATCTTTATTATGTCCCTCCTTCTACTGACTTTGGGCTCATTTGTTCTTCTTTTTCTAGTTTCATTAATTGTGAGTTTTGACTGCTCATATTGGATTTTTCTTCTTTCCTGAGGTAGGCTGTATTGCAATATTCTTTCCTCTTAACGCGGCCTTCGCTGCATCCCACAGATTTTGCGGTGTTGAATTATTGTTGTCATTTGTCTCCATATATTGCTTGATCTCTGTTTTTAGTTGGTCATTGATTCATTGGCTATTTAGGAGCATGTTGTGAAGTCTCCATGTGTTTGTGGGATTTTTCATTTTCTTTGCATAATTTTTTTCTAGTTTCATACCTTTGATGTCTGAGAAACTGGTTGGTACAATTTCAACCTTTTTGAATTTACCGAGTCTCTTTTTGTGGTCTAGCATATGATCTGTTCTTGAAAATGTTCCATGTGAACTTGAGAAGAATGTGTATTCTGCTGCTTTTTGGTGTAGAGTTCTGTAGATGTCTGTTAGATCCATCTGTTCTATTGTGTTGTTCAGTGCCTCTGTCTCCATACTTATTTTCTGTCTGGTTGACCTGTCTTTCAGAGTGAGTGGGGTGTTGATGTCTCCTAGAATGAATGCATTACATTCTATTTCCCCCTTTAATTCTGTTAGTATTTGTTTCACATATGTAGGTGCTCCTGTGTTGGGCGCATAGATATTTATAATAGTTATATCCTCTTGTTGGACTGACTCTTTTATCATTATGTAATGTCCTTCTTTGTGTCTTGTGACTTTCTTTGTGTTGAAGTTTATTTTGTCTGATACAAGTACTGCAACTCCTGCTTTTTTCTCCCTATTAGTTGCATGAAATATCTTTTTCCATCCCTTTAATTTTAGTCTGTGTATGTCTTTGGGCTTAAAGTGAGTCTCGTGTAGGCAGCACATAGATGGGTCCTGTTTTTTTTATCTATTCAGTGACTCTGTGTCTTTTGATTGGTGCATTCAGTCCATTTACCTTTAGGGTGATTATGGATAGGTATGTACTTATTGCCATTGCAGGCTTTAGATTCGTGGTTGCCAAAGGCTCAAGGTTAACTTCTTTACTGTCTAACAGTCTAACTTCACTCACTTAATATGCTATTACAAACACAATCTAAAGGTTCTTTTTTTTCTTCCTCCTCTATTTATATATTAGGTATCATGTTCTGTACTCTTTGTCTTTCCCTTGATTGACTTTGGAGATAGTTATTTTAATTTTTGCATTTGCTTAGTTATTAGCTGTTCTACTTTCTTTACTGTGGTTTTATTACCCCCGGTGACAGCTATTAAACCTTAGGAACACTTCTATCTTTAGCAGTCCCGCCAAAATGCATTGTAGAGGTGGTTTGTGGGAGGTAAATTCTCTCAGGTTTTGGTTATGTGGAAATTGTTTAATCCCTCCTTCAAATTCAAATGATAGTCTTGCCGGATAAAGTATTCTTGGTTCAAGGCCCCTCTTCTTCATTGCCTTAAATACATCCTGCCCCTCCCTTCTGGTCTGTAAGGTTTCTGTTGAGAAGTGTGATGATAGCCTGATAGGCTTTCCTTTGTATGTGATCTTATTTCTCTCTCTGTCTGTATTTAATAGTCTCTCCTTTTCCTTGATCTTTGCCATTTTATTTACTGTATGTCTTGGTGTTGTCTTTTTTGCGTCCCTTTTGTTGGGAGATCTGTGCATCTCCATGGCCTGAGGGAGTATATCTTTTTGCAGATTGGGGAAGTTTTCAGCAATTACCTCCTCAAAGATGCTTTCTATCCCTTTTTCTCTCTCTTCTTCTGATACCCCTCTAATGCGAATATTGTTGCATTTGGCTTGGTCACCCAATTCTCTCAATATTCTTCCATTCTTTGAGATCCTTTTTTCTCTCTCTGCCTGAGTTTGTTTGTATTCCTCTTCTCTAGTTTCTATTTCATTTATCATCTCCTCCACTGTATCCAGTCTGATTTTAATACCATCCATTGTGCTGTTCAATGATTGAATCTCTGACTGGAATTCTTTCCTGAGTTCTTGAATATCTTTCCATTCCTCCATAAGCATGTTAATCATTTTTATTTTGAACTCCCTTTCAGGAAGAGTCATGGGTCGATGTCATTTAAATCTTTCTCGGGAGTGGTATTAATAGTTTTACTCAGACCCAGATTCCTTTGGCATTTCATATTTGTATATGGCGCCCTCTAGTGCGCAGAATCTCTACTCCCTGGAGCTGCTCAGCCCCTGAAGCAATGTCGCGGGTCGCAGGGGAGTGGTATTGGTGCATGGGTGGAGGCAAGAGCTGTTTCCTGCTATCCGGCTGCTATGGCTGTCTCCATTGCCTGAACCAGTGGACTGAGCACATAGGTATAAGCCTCTATGCTTTGCGTTTGTAGTTGCTGTAGACAGATCTTCCCTCTGGCTGGGCTCATGCCAGTGTAGGTTTTGCCAGTTTGCGAGCCAGGTGGGGCTGGCCACAAGAAAGGTGCAGTAGGCTGCGTATCATGGAAGGGGTCCTTGGAGCTGTGTAGCCAGCCAGGGCGCTGGAGCACCTGAAGATCCTCTAAGGAGGAAGATTTATTTTTCCTCCTTAAATATGAAAGTCTGTATGGCAAAGCTCCCAACCTGCTGGGCAGAGTGCACCTGGACAATTTTGTCCACCTGTCCTCTCTCTTGAGCAGTAAGCTCTGTGCAATCTGCCCCTTTAGCAGCCCTCATGCTAAGGGCTTCCTTTTTAGGAAGTCTCTCAGACTGCCCACCTTTCTTTTGTCCCAGAGCAGCTGGATATGGATCCTTGCTTTTCACAAGCGGTTGGAATCTCAGTCTCTCCAGGAATTCTGTCTGTCTTAGCTTTCCAACCCCATTATCATGAGAGTATCATGCAAGCACCATGAATTGTAGGTTTTTGCTCACTGAGCAGATCTCTGGAGTTAGGTATTCAGCAGTCTCAGGCCTCCACTCCCTCCCTGCTCGGTTTCTCTTCCTCCCCCCAGTGAGCTGGGGTGGGGGAAGGGCTTGGTTCTGCCGGGCACAGCTTTGGTATGTTACCCTGTTCTGTGAGGTCTGCTCTTTTCTCCAGGTGTATGCAGTCTGGTGCAGTCCTCTTTCCTGTTGCTCTTTCAGGATTAGTTGTATTAATTATATTTTCGTATTATATGCAGTTTTAGGAGGAAGCCTCTGTCTCACCTCCCACGCCGCCATCTTTAATCAGTGTTTTCCACCTTATTAAGTACAAAGCATTACTTCAGTCCTAGGCTTTCTGACAGAATACCCGTTTTTGTAAAAGAATACTTTCTATTCTTTTTACTAAGTTCTTTAATGAAATTGCATTAAGAAATTATTTTATATCAGAGAATAATCTGAGAGTCAATACAAGGCATATTTATATTTCAAAGGAAATCAGTAAGAGTTAAGTACATAAACATTTAGTACTTATAAAAAAATCCCTAATTCTGACATTTGGAGTAATATAATGTCCATGTTATTTTTCTCTAAAAAGTACCTTTTCCAGCTTGTTTCCAGATTTCTTTCACTCCTTTAATGCTTTCTTTTTTCACACGTTTCCAGTATTCTTGTATACTTAGTAATTGTGGTACCTGTTAAAAGTAAAAATTAGGGGTCATTCTTTTTAAGGGTAAGCATGATATCATGTGTACTTTGTTACTATTTTTCACACTCCTCCAAAATATTTGAGATGGATTACATTGTAAAAGATGACTGCAACAGAAATGTAAAATAAGGGTAACAGATAAAAAGTGACTGTGATGTAAGAATAGCCTTACAGTAACTAAGGAATGGAGGCAAACTGTTGATTTACTTTGCTAAGTTGTAAATAAATAGTTTTGTTTCAATGAACCTACCATGTATGTTCATATGAACGCACCATATAGGGGACTCCCAAAGAAGACGATGACGACTTCGGGTGATCATATTTCATTTATTAGTTTTAAAGTGTAATTATTTCATAATGTTCTCTTTTATAGTATTTCATAATATTTCCCATTTCTGGTGAACTTTACCTATGTGGGATAAAAATTGTAAGCCTAAACCTTAACCTTGGCTAAAATTAAAAAAAAAAGATAGGTAACAGTATATTTGATAAGAAACCTTGAGAAGAAATAATATAATTCACCTAAGTACTTTGTGAATTAAAAGTTCTGTGTGGTTATTATTCCTCTTAACGGAATGAGAAAGAAAAGGTTAGAAAATGTTTGGGTCCTGGTGACAGGAGCACAGTGTTGCTGGACACCTACCGAATGAAAGCAAAAGTCTATTTTACATTATATATATATTGTTTTTTCTTATCATTAGACCCCAGCTCTTTCCTTTAATGCTTTCTGAGAAAAGACTTGTGGGCAAATTGTTAACAGCAAAGGTTGTTTTAATTTCTGGGAATGTGATTATTAACTATGAGCTGCTGGAGGACCACAGAGCTGGTGAATATGTTTGCTAACAGGTCATATTTGTTTATTTTCCGTAACTAATGTTTGTAGCAGGAAAATGAATTTGCTTCTCTAAGTTGTAAATGAATAGATTTTTTTAAGGATCCCACCATATTCTGTCCCTTCTTCTTTCCTTTCTTCTGGTCCAACTGTCATTTAGTCATCTTTGGACCTTGTTTTCAGCCCATAGACTGCTTTCATGAGAGTGTTTGTAGCAGATTCTAATTTAACAAAATTTTCAGTTTGCTTTCTCTGATAGTTATGGACCAGTATGTGACATTGAATGAATATTGACAATAGCTAACATTTACTTCAACTGTCTTAGCCATTCTACTAAGTATTCTACATTTAATTCTCACAATAATTCCTCTTGGTAGATTCTATTAGTTTCCTCATTTTACAGATGAGGAATCTGAGGCTCAGAAAATAAAGTGGCTTTGCAAGATTCGGCAGTGAGTAAGTAATAGAGCTGGATTTGAACCTAGGTGTGTCTAACTACAGAGCCCAAAGTAAAATTCTGGGTCATGATTTCTGAATGGTGGTTTCCGATTAGAAATAGATTTAAAAGGAAAAGCAAAGAAAAATATTGGATATCATTTGTAGGAGATAGCTCTGGTGTAATTATAGCTTATAATCTCTTTACAAATGATGAAATCCAGTTAGGACTATACATTTGCTCAAATTCTGTTTAATATCATTCACTTAGTTACATGTAAACAAGTCGTTATTCAAAAACTCAAATCTGTTACCTATAAGCCTCGATGCATCCTGTTTTTAACACCCCAAGAAACTCTTCATGGCTCAGACACTCATCACCATCCAAATCAAAGACCTTGAAGACGGCATCCAAAATATTGTTGGAGAGCTCCTGTCCTGTGGCCACTTGGACAGCTCTCTTAAACTCCGCTGAAAAAGGAAACACAGAACTCATGAACTGTGTGAAAGATTCTACGTGGAATTAATTGAAATTTTTGTTATTTGAAGAGAAAACGCAAATCTAAATATTTATTACTTGGAAAGTAAAACAAAAACAAAATATTCATCAAGAATATATTCAAGTAATAAATTTGGCTGAGAAATGCCATGAACACAACTGGAGATAAGCAGGCTATTTTAACCTAATCAATATTAAACACACATATTTAAATATTCCCTTCTTTTCAGGGGAAAAATAAGAAAGTAGAAGCAAAAAGTAATTGCTTATGTGAGTGTTGCTGTTGTAAATCTAGAACAAGCACACTGAGTTAATCAGAGGGCCAATGAATTGTTTAACTGATAACTGGCTCCTTGACTAGTACCTTCCAGTTGAAAAATAGACTGGCATTGTTTATAAATGATAAAAATTAAATAATTCATATAACTTACCTAGTCTTATAGGGCGATAAGCTAAGCTAAACATTTGCATGGCAATAGCAAAGTCTTCCAAGTGGGTCATAAAATGACAGAATGACTTGAACTCATCCAAAGTAATGTTCTAATAAAATAACAAAAGTGAGTTTTTGTTATAACTTTGTAAATATATTAAATGATATTATAACTATAAGTGAGTCATCTTTTCTGTCATAAGCTTATGAACTTACATCTTTCTAAGTAAGTCTATTAAAAAGCTTAATATGCAGAATAATAGAATTACTGATTTTTGAAATTAGGAGGAACCCTAAAAGACTAAGTGGCAGGGCCACTGTGTGTAACTGTGCATTCTGCAGGCTATGCGAACGGGGGGCCTCCTGGAATTGTGCAGGGCAAATACAGACCGAATTGTATCCCTTCAAAGTTCATGTGCTGAAGCGCCAACCCCAAAGAAACTGTGTTTGGAGATAGGGCCTTTAGGGAGGTAGCTGAGGCTGAATGAAGTCATAAGACTAAATGAGGTCACAGTTAATCCAATAGTATTGGTGTCCTGACAAGGGGAAGAGAAGATACCAGAGCTCTTCTCCTCCTTCATGTAAGCACAGAGGAAAGCAAGAAGGCAGTGGTCTGCAGGCAGGGAGAAGAGACCTCACCACAAGCCAACCTGCTGGGACCTTGGTCTTGGACTTCCCGGCTTCAGAATGTGAGACATTTTTTTGTTTAAGTCACTGAGTCTGGTATTTTGTTACGGCTGCCTGAGGAGACTCATACATCCTATTCAGTGGTCCACCTCCTCGCTGTTCTGCTTTGTTTGATCAGACAACATAGCACTGACTAAGAGCACTGGGCTTTAGAGTTAGATGGACCTATATTGAAATTCCCGTTCTGCCGTTTACTATGTGTATGGTCTTGGCCTCTCTAACCCTTAGGCAATAACCTTTCAAGGATTAAGTAATTCCCAAGGTCTACTAAATGGAAGACATCAGGATTTGAACCCTGGTCCATCTGACTTCAAACCTGTGCACTTAAAAACAAACAAAAGTAAGTTGAAAAAAAACCTAGTTGTTCCAATGGAAAAGTAAACAAAGTATGAAAATTCTTAATTTGAAAGTAAATTCTTCCCTGCCTGAGAAAAAGTTTCCCGTTGTACGGACCTTCTGGATCATGCCCTGTGCATGTGTGTGCCTTTACTCAAGCTTCTCCGCTTTCATCTTCTGATAAGTCATAGAATTTTAATTACATTTCTAAAGAGGTAAAATACACACATGGAAAAAAATTCCAACAGCACAGTGGATAAAAATGAAAAGTTTTCTTTCCTCTTTTGACTTCCAGTTCATTTCCCCAAAGGTAAAGAACTGCTACTGATTCCTTGTGTATATTTCCAGAAATATTCTACTCATACAAAAGAACATTAATGCACACACACACCCTTGCTTTACACATGGGGGCATCCTCTTCACATATTCTACACTTTGCTTTATTTTCTTAACAGATCTCATCAGCACAAGTAAGACTGGTTGTTTCTCTGTATCACGATCTGAAAGCAGGCACTGGGTGCAACCTGCTTAATGTTTGCTTTGCTGACAGGTGAGAAATGTTATGTCATCCGTGTTTGAATCTGTATGTCTTTAATTGTGAACAAAATTAAGTGTTTCACGTTTATGTTTTTATTAGTCATTTGTGGATTTCTCTGGGTCCTCTGCCCAAATTTTTAATGGGTTGTTAGGTGACTTTTGCTGGGAGATAATTTTCCATGAGCCTTTCATGATTCTGCGTATATTGAAAACAGAGGCACTGACCACTTTTTTGTTCCAGACTCTCTTTCCAAGGACATTTGTATAGTGAACAGCCTTGATACAGACAGTGTCTCCCTTGGGAGGTGGCAGCTCTGTGAACTGCCCACCATAAAAGACTGAGGTTTCCTAAGGTGAGGTCCTAGGCCGGGCTGCAAACCCACTCGTGGGCAGCATCTGCCAGGGCCATGCGGCTCTGTCCCTGTGGGGCTTGGGAGGCAGGAGAGGGGTGGCACCCGCTGCCGCTCTGCTGTGACTGATAAAGGTCTTTGTCCCCAACCCTGTATCTGTGTTTCCTGCCAGCATCCATGAGACGGTACAGGCAAACTTGCAAAAAAGATAAAAATCTAAAATATTTTGAAGTTACTAACATACTGATTTCTAGGATCCCATTATATACTAAACAGGGTAAATGTCAGGTCCTTTAAAATTGTTTTTTAAAGATTTTGTTAGAAATAAAAGAAATTGATTACATGTGATACCAGTATTCACCCCCATTTTCTTACTTTTTTCTTTTGACTTTATAATTTTGGGGGTGATGAGGGGAGGCAGCAGGATTTTAATTTTTAGAAGTAATTTTTTTGTTTTTTTATTTATTATTTATTTTTTATTTTTTATAATTTATTTTGGTATCATTAATCTACAATTAAATGTGTAATACTATGGTTATTAAACTACCCCCTTCATAAGGCCCCCCCACCAACCCCATTACAGTCACTGTCCATCAGTGTAGTGAGATGCTATAGAATCACTACTTGTCTTCTCTGAGTTGTACAGCCCTCCCCGTGCCCCCCCAACATTACACCTGCTAATCGTAATGCCCCTTTTTCCCCCTTATCCCTCCCTTCCCACCCATCCTCCCCAGTCCCTTTCCCTTTGGTAACTATTAGTCCGTTCTTGGGTTCTATGAGTCTGCTGCTGTTTTGTTCCTTCAGTTTTTTTCTTTGTTCTTATAAGTGAAATCATTTGATACTTGTCTTTTTCAGCTTGGCTTATTTCACTGAGCATAATACTCTCTAGCTCCATCCATGTTGTTGCAAATGGTAGGATTTGTTTTCTTCTTATGGCTGAATAATATTCCATTGTGTATATGTACCACCTCTTCTTTATCCATTCATCTACTGATGGACACTTAGGTTGCTTGCATTTCTTGGCTATTGTAAATAGTGCTGCAATAAACATAGGGGTGCATCTGTCCTTTTCAAATTGGGCTGCTGCATTCTTAGGGTAAATTCCTAGGAGTGGAATTCCTGGGTCGAATGGTATTTCTATTTTGAGTCTTTTGAGGAACCTCCATACTGCTTTCCACAATGGTTGAACTAATTTGCATTCCCACCAGCAGGGTAGGAGGGTTCCCTTTTCTCCACATCCTCGCCAACATTTGTTGTTGTTTGTGTTTTGGATGTTGGCCATCCTCACTGGTGTGAGGTGATATCTCATTGTGGTTTTAATCTGCATTTCTCTGATGATTAGCGATGTGGAGCATCTTTTCATGTGCCTGTTGGCCATCTGAAATTCTTCTTTGGAGAAGTGTCTATTCATGTCCTCTGCCCATTTCTTAATTGGATTATTTGCTTTCTGTTTGTTAAGGTGCATGAGTTCTTTATATATTTTGGATGTCAACCCTTATCAGATACGTTTTTTATGAATATATTCTCCCATACTGTAGGATGTCTTTTTGTTCTACTGATGGTGTTCTTTGCTGTACAGAAGCTTTTCAGCTTGATATAGTCCCACTTGTTCATTTTTGCTTTTGTTTCCCTTGCCCGGGGAGATATGTTCATGAAGAAGTTGCTCATGTTTATGTCCAAGAGATTTTTGCCTATATATTTTTCCAAGAGTTTTATGTTTCATGACTTACATTCAGGTCTTTGATCCATTTCGAATTTACTTTTGTGTATGGGGTTAGACAATGGTCCAGTTTCATTTCCGTGGATTTTTGTGAGAAATAAGTGAAATATCTATGTAATAGTGTTCTTGGCATGTCGTTTCTCCATTGTGCCCCTTTTCATGACTATGTTTTACAACTTAAAAAAAAAGCTTGAATGTATCTTCACTTACATTTTGCTTGCTGGTACTTTAATGGCCACAAAATACTGTTTTCCCATCTTGTTGGGGGTAACTAGTACCGATTAAGCTGTCACCTGACTTTCCTCCACATTTGACTCAGCCCCAAGGCACGAACTCATAGCAGCAGTATTTGCCCAACGCTGTCCTTCCCAGATTCCATGTTTCATGGTCTATCATATCAGGTCTTCAGGTTGCCGAAGGCATCCTATCACTCAGGGCAAAATTCAAGTAAATGACTTCTGGTAGGAATTCCGTATAATAGGAGAAAAGATATAAGTCAAAAGGTTGCAGTCCATGTTAGTGTGAATTCTTCATGCATTTTCTTGCAAGCCTGCAAATTAATTTTCAGCCATGGGGTGAAAATAAAGGGGTTTCTTGCGTTGTAAATTGAAAAACAAAATGACAATTTTGTTTTGAAATTGGTATTTCCAGTCGTTTTATGAAATACAGGCAGAGTAAATTCTTTCATATCTATAGCAGCCATATAGCAATTCTATGGGACAGAGTGCTCTTTGTAAAAATATGTAATGGTAGGACACTTAAAATCCACGTTACCATGCAGAAAGTTCTGTGCAATAGATTGCTTGTCATTTTTAAATGAGACAGCTTTGATCCTGCACATTCCGCCACCTCTTCTACGTAAGAATTTTTAAAATCTTGTCCCCTAGTAATGGATTGCTAACAGTAAACTTTGTTTCCTGCTAACCAGTACCCTCCACCATCGGTATTACTTTAAGCAGTTCACAACTTCCTCACCTACGCAAATTTGAGAAATTGTCAAAGTAAGGAAGACACAATTTCTGATGTATTTTCCCTGTTTTAAACCAGTCAGTATGCATTTTTTTCATGTAACTTTTTATTACTGTTGTGCTCCTTTTATCACTAAATTCTTTAGAGTATATTTCCTCAGAACAAGGCCATATGCTTACATAACCAAATTACAATGATAAAAATGAGGACATTTAAGTATAATCCATGTCCAGATTTTATCAATCACCCAATGTCCTGTATAACTATTTTTCTTTCCTGGACAAGGATCTTAACCCAGGGTTTGGCATTGCATTGGGGCACCATATCATTTTAGTCTCCTTTAATTGGGACAGTTCCTTAATTTTTTTTTCTTCTTTGACCTTGACTCTTTTGAAGAATGCAAATCTTTTTTTGATTGTTTTGGTAAAACACCACAGAAATGCTCTGTTCTTCTCAGTACGTTATATCACCAAACATGTCGTATCAGTTTGTACCAATGTGGATGATGTTAATTTTGATCAATTGATTAAGGTATTGTCAGCCACGTGCCTCCAATGTTACTGTTTTTCTTTTATAATTAATATACAATTTATGGGGAGATACTTTGACACAATGTAGATATCTTATTCCACATCAAAATTTTATCCACTACATTTAGCATTCGTTCCTGATTTTTCTAACTCTACCTTTCCATATATATTTATTTGTTGGTGTTCTATTTTAACTAAGACTCCATTTCATTTCTAGTTATCTAATCAGTTATTTATTCATATAAGCTTGGGCTAATAAATTCTTATTTTATTCTAAAAGTTTTAATCCATCAAACTTATTATTTATTTTGGCGTTCAAATTCCTTTACATTTGACCAGTATGAGCCCTTTAAGGTGACTCCAGTGTCTTTTGATATGGTCCCATCATTCTTTCACCATTTTGTTGTTTTTCAACACAAGATTTGCAGACTCATCTTATACTTTTTCTGCTTCTGCTTTGTTATCAGCCTCTTCTCCAAAGTACTCTGGTTCCTTTTCATTGGAGAGTAAGTGCAAACCAAGATAGTGGCACTAGCTTTTGATGAGCTTTGCTTCTAGCCTTCCTCTACAGAGCTAAAAAATACATCAGTTTACATATCAATCTATATCTATCTATCATCTATCTATCTATCTTATATCTCTTTCATTTATCTATTATCATCTTCTTTCATCTACCTATTGTAAACCATGAATTCATGCCCGTATGTCCAATTCCAGTTCAACACCAGAAGCTATATTTTGTCTTCCCCTTTTTCATTTTTGTTACTACTCCAACAGTGCAAATCCAACATATTTTCCTCAGTATCTGTGCTCATTTACCCAAGCACAGAATACATAGAAACTTCAGAATTTGTAACCCATTGTGGGTAATATTGCAACATTCCCAGAATTTCTCACCTGGCTTTACTGCATCTCCACATCAATAGGTGTTTCCAAAGGGGAGAGAGAAGTAGTCCATCTCTATATCAATAGGTAATTACAAAGGGGAGTGAGGGCATATCTGGGCTAGAGAGGTTGGGTGGGGTCCCTTTTTCTGCAGGCGGGTTGTGAGAGACACAGGTGAGCAGAAGTGGACAACTGCTTGTAAGCAATAAATCGGTTTCTCCCACTTTATTTCTCCCTTGGACTGATTTCGGTTTCAAAGGTATTTTGCCCTGGGATTTTCCCCTGGAGTCTACACCCATACCACAAAGCAAACCTATATAGAGGTCAATGTTTATAGTTTCTCTTTTAAATTTTGAAATAAAGTGTACAAACAGTGAAATGTACACATCTCAGTGTGCAATTCAGAGCTGTGACAAGTACATACAACTGTGTAGCACACATTCCTATCTTATGTAAGACATAGAATATTTCTATCAATCTTGAAAATTTTCTCATACATTTTCCATTCTTTACCCCCAAAAGTTAACCATTTTCCCATTTTTTTCCACCATAGGTTTTCCTGTTATAGAATGTCACATAAATAGAATCTTACATTTTTATGTGGCTTCTCTCATCCACATTGTTTTATGTTGCACGAGTTTTTCCTTTTTCTTCTTGAGTATGATTCTGTTATAAAAACATATCACAATTTGTTTACCAGTCTCCTTATAGTGGACATTTCAGTTGTGCCCAATCCTTGAAAGACATTAGAGGAGATTAACCTTAAGGGCGATAAGAGGAGATTTATCTTTAGGGTGACATGCTTTTAATGAGCCTTAAAAGACCCAAAAACTATGCCTATTCCCGATGGGATTCAAATTTGTTTCACTCTAATAACCTTATCCCCACATCCATCTATAACAGCAGGGGTCCCAGGAAATCACTCAGGGTTGCCATAAATTGGTGAGCATTCAGCTCCTGAGTCAACCAGAGCCAGGACATGTTGTACATTCATTGGGGATTTCAATATGTGGCCTCTGGTCCCCACCTGGTCCCCAGGGTGGGTGCCCCAACCCTCCACTCAGTCACACTGTATCACCCAGTGGTCTTCTGTGGAGGTTCACATGAGGCTAGCTCACTCTCCAGCTGTAATGAATAAGGCTTCTAAGGATATTCTAGTACTAGTTTTATGAACATAGTTTTTTGCTAAATACATTTAAGACTGGAATTACTAGGTTAGAGTTATAGATATGTTTGTCTTAAAAGAAACTTGCATATTTTCGAAGTGGTTGTATTATTTTTATTTAACCAGCAATATATTAACTAGCAACCTATGAGATTTCTGTTTGCCAACATTTGGTGTTACTTGTCTTTTCATTTTTCCCCATCCGGTGGTGTAGCACTATTTCGTGATTTTATTTGCATTCTCCTTATGAGTAATGTTGAATATCTCTTACTGTGCTTTTTGGCTATTTGTACATCTGATTTGAAGTGTTTGTGAAGTCTTCTGCTTATTTTTAAATTGGATTGCATATCTTTTTCATTGAGTTGTAGGTGTCTTTTATATATTATGATAGAAGTATTTTGTTAGATATGTTTTTCTTACTTTATTCATTTTTCTTAGAAATGCCTTTTGATTAGCAGAAGTTTTAAATTTTAGTGTATTCTAATTTGTCACTCTTATTTCCTTACAGTTAGTGATTTCTTAGTTGTTTCCAAGAAATATCTATTTGGCCACAAAGAAATGCTCCAATACTTTTTCTTTTTTTGTAAAGATACTATGGTTTTGGCTTTTATGTTTAGGTCTGTGATCTATCTCAAGTTAATTTTTGTATACATGGTAAGGTGGTGGTAATTAAATTATTTTATTTTTCTCTTCTAGATATCTATTTTTTTCCAACATTATTTATTGAAAAAAAATTTCCTTTCCTCATTGCATTGCTTTAATGCCTTTGTTGAAAATCGGTTTACCTCATAATATGAATTATTTCTGCATTATATGTTCTGCACCATTGAGCTAGATGTCATGTTGATTTTTGTGCCAGTGTAAAACTGACTAGAGTGGCTTCTTGAAAGTAGAGTACGTCTTGAACAGGTCATGCAAATCCTTTGTTCTTTATCAAGATTGTTTTGGCTCTTCTGCATTATTTGCATTTTCATACAAATTTTAAAATCATCTTGTTAAATTCTAAAGAAATCCTGCAAGTATCTCACTGGAATTGTGTTGAATATGTACTTTAATTAGTAAATAACTAACATCTTAATAATTCTTCCAGTCCATGAATATGACATATCTCGTCCCTTTTTTAGCTTTTTAGTTTTTTTCACAGCAATACTTTGCAGTTCTCAGTGTAAAGGTCTTGCAAATCTTTGCTAAATTTATGTCTAATAATCTTACATTTTTTATATTATTGTAAAAGAATTACTTGTATTCCATTTTCTAATTTTTGCTGCCAGTATGTAGAAATATTTTTGCAGTTTGTATGTTAAATTCACTTATTAGTCCTAATAGTTTACATTCCTCAGTATTTCCTACCAAGGAGACAATCACATTTTCTGTGAATATAAGCAGTTTCACTTTTTTACTTTCCCAACATTATTCCCTTCATTTCTTTTTCTTTTCTTAAGTTCTGGCTAGGACCTCCTGTGTGAATGTTGAGTAGAAGTGGTGAAAGATATTCTGGCCTGCTCAATTTTAGGAGGAAACATTAAATATTTCACCATTAAGTATAATGTTAGCTGTGGGTTTTTCTTAGATGAGCTTTATCAGATCAAAGAAAATTCATTCTATTACTAGTTTATTGGACAGTTTGTATCATGAACAAATAATGAATTTTGTCAATTTTTCTACATCTACTGAAATGATCATAGACTTTATATATTTAATATGTATATTTTTAAATTTATATTAGTATGGCAAATCATACTGATGATGTTGAAATATTAAACCAACCTTACATTTCTTAGATAACCCCATCTAATCATGTTATACCACTTTTTTATATTACTGGATTAAATTCCTCAGTTATATTTTTGCAAAAATTTTCTCCCATTTTGTGGATTGTTTTCTCATTCTCTTGATGATATCTTTCACAGGACAGAAAGTTTTAGTTTAATTAAGTATAGTTTATCTATTATTTCTTTCATGGATTATGCTCTTGGAGTTGTATCTAATAAATTACCACCAAATCCAAAGCCAACTAGATTTTTTTCTAATTTATCTTCAAGGAATTTTACAGTTTTGTGTTTTATATTTGGGTCTGTAATTCCTTTTGAATTAATTTTTGTGAAAGGTATAGGGTCTATTTCTAGACTCATTTCTTGGAATATGGATATCATTGTTTGCACACTACTTCTTGAAAAGACTAATCTTTCTCTATTGAATTGCCTTTGATCCCTTATCAAAGATAAATTGTCTATGTATATGTGGGTATTTCTGGGCTCTCTATTCTGTTCCATCTATCTATTTGTTTATTCTTTCATTAATACCACACTGTCTGGATTATTGCAGCTTTATAGTAAATCTTGAAGTTGGGTAATGTCAATTCTTTGACTTTGTTGTCCTTCAATATTGTACTGGCTATTCTGAATCTTTTGTTTCTGTATAAACTTTAGTATTAGTTTGTCAATATTATAGAATAATCTTCTGAGATTTTGATTGGGATTCTCTTGAATAAATAGATTTGATTCTGAGAAACTTACATCTCAACAATGTTGAGTCTTCTTATTCCTGAATATGAAATATCTGCCCATTGATTTAGTTTGTCTTTACTTTCTTTCATCAGATTTTTATAATTTTCTTCACATAGATCTTGAGCCTATTTTGTTAGATTTATATGTAAGTATTTCATTTTCTGGGGTGTTAAATAGAAATGGTATTGTGTTATTAATTTCAAATTCCATTTGTTCATTGCCACTGTATAGGAGAGCAATTGACTTTTGTATATTAATATAATATAATTTTATCCTGCAACCTTGCTATAGTTGCTTATTAGTCCAGAAGTTTTTTGTTTTGTTTTGTTTTTGTCAATTCTCTTGGATTTTCTACATACACAATCATGCCATCTGTGTACAGAGAGTTTTACTTTTTTTCTTCTTAATCTTCTTTTCTTTTATTTCCTTTTCTTGTCTTCTGCATTGGACTTACAGAAAGATATTGAAAGGAATGGTGTGAGAGGTCATCCTTGTCTTGTTCCTCATGTTTGAATTTCTTACCATTAAGTCTGATGTTAGCTATAGCTTTTTGTAGATATTCTTTATTAAGTTGAGGAAATTTCTTTCTATCACAAGTTTACAAAGAGTTTTAATTATGAATAGGTGTCTCATTTTGTCAAACACATTTATTTTTAAAATGCTTCCATAAGCATTATACAATTAAACTTTTTTTTGTTCTTTCTTTCTTTAGTTAGGTACAATTGACATATAACATTATATTAGTTTAGGTGTACAGCAAAATAATTCAATATTTGTGTATATTGTGAAGTGATTACCACAGTAAGTCCAGTTAACATCAATCACCACACAGTTACAATTTTTTCTTTTGTGATGAGAATTTTTCAAATCTACTCTTTTAACAACTTTAAGTTACAATACAGTATTGTTAACTAATGTCCCCATGTTGTACATAACATCACCTGGACTTATTTATTTTATAGAGAGAATTTATATTTCTTAATCCCTCCTCCCATTTCCATCCTCCACCTCCGTGCTTCTGATAACCACCAATCTATTCCCTGTATGTATGAGCTTGGTGGGGTGTTTTTGTTTGTCTCGTCTTTTTTGCTGTTGTTGTTCCATTCAAGGGGGTAGTGTAATCACCATAATATTACTCATTTAATTGTAGATTAATGATATCAAAATAAACTTATTTAAAAATAAATAAATAAATAAAAACAAAAAAAAACAAGTGAGTCATACAGTATTTGTCTTTCTGGGTCTGACTTATTTTACCTAGCTTAATGACCTCAAGGTCCATGTTGTTGCAAATGGCAAGAATAATACTCGGCTGAATAATACTCGTGTGTGTGTGTGTGTGTGTGTGTGTGTGTGTGTGTGTGTGTGTTTTATCCTTTTATCCATTGATGATTGATGGACAATTAGGTTGCGTCTATATCTTGGCTATTATAAATAATGCTGCATTGAACATGGGTCACATATATCTTTTCAGGTTAGCGTTTTCATTTTCTTCAGATATATACTATGAAGTGAACTGCTGGATAATATGGTCGTTTTATTTTTAATTTTTTGAGAAAACTCCATACTGTTTTCCATAGCATCTGCACCAATTTTCTTTTCCACCAAAAGTGCACCAAGGTTCTTTTTTCTCCAACATCCTGGCCAACACTTGTTATTTATTGTCTTTTTGATACTAGCCATTCTATCAGGTGCGAGGTGATACCTCATTGTGGTTCTGATTTGCATTTCTCTGAAGATTAGTGATGCGGAGCACTTTTAAATGTGAAGTGGATCCTGGATTATCCTCTGTAATCACAAGGGTCCTTAAAAGTGGAAGAAGGAAGCAGAAGAGTCAGTGTAGAGAAATGTGATGTGAGGAGGATTTAACTTGCCATCTGGCTCTGAAAGTGGAAGAAGGAGCCCATGAACCAAAAAATGTGGACAACTCTAGAACTCGGAAAGGTCCGGGAAACAGATTCTCCCCTACAGCCTCCAGAAAGGAACACTGATTTGAGATTAGCCCAGTGAGACCTGTGATGGCTTTCTAACCTAAAATATCTGTAAGATAAATTTCTGTCACTTTAAGCAACTAAGTCTGTGTAATTTCTTATAGCAAAAGAAAACTAATACATATCTTGGAAGTACTATTTGTATCCCCATTTTAAGTAACAGAAAGGTTAAATGACTCTCAAAATCACACATAGAGCACAAGGTATAGACTCACTGAGCCAAGCTTCAGGTCAAAGAGCCAGTAGAGACCAGGTCAGGCCACAGACAGAGCCAGTGTAGACCAGATAAATGAGGAAAGCACGTCTGTGTTTTCTCCCTCTGTACACCGTAAAATCTGTATTAATAGAGACTGTATCCTGTTTTTTATTATACCCAGGATGCTTGAGCAATATTTTTTTGATCAATTTTGTGGATTTGAATTTGTTGAAATCTGCAGGATGCCTTGATCAAGAGACTAAAAGCCTAGATGGACATAGAAAACCTGCACCATTCATGTGCCAGCAGTAATACATTGCTGGCAACAGCCTCAAACGCCATCCTGAAAGGGTTCTGAGGCTGCTTTTAGACTGAGGATAAAAGACCATGAATTGATTAATGGTATTTGCCAAGGGCATGAAACAGAGCTGCCTGTTTACCAGTCCAGAGCATGAGTGACAATCCCAGAGGTGAGTTCCAGAGCATAGGTTAGAATAAGACTATTTTGCAAACTCAGCTGACCAAGGAGCTGTATACCTTAGAACTCATTTTTTATCTAGATAATGGTTTGTGGATTAAACTCAGAACATTTATGCTCAACTTTTTATTGAATAAGCAATGAGATCTGGCTGTTAAAGGACCTGGGGTACCATCTCTGGAACTGGATAAGAGACATTCATGCTGGCAAAAGGCCATAAAATTGTGTCTCTAAGTATAGGTTTAAGGTAATAAGGTGTGTGTGTCACAGGGGAAGGAACAAAGATGAAGCCATGAGTTTAGAGCAATCTCTGCAACATATTCACTGCCCTGATCTGCTGTTACGCCAGGAAAACCACTCATGCTCCAAGGAGCCGGCCATGGTGAAATAAGCCACTGGCATCCCAGGGCCTGGTGAAAAGTGTCTTGGAAAATCACACCTTACACCTGTCTTTGCATTTTGCTTCTGCTCTGTTTTAATTCCTATGTAGGTCCTAGAATTGATTTTTTTTTACCAACTTGCTATGTAGATTTGCAGATAGAGAGATGCCCCAGGAATAACTCTATGGTAGAATTTATCACCAATGCACTGCCTGTTTTCTGATTGGTGATCTGTTGACCCCTGATCTGCCTTTAGGGTACCACCATTCAGTTTCTCCCTGCTTGTGGTTTTACCCAAAGTGCCACAGCGAACAGGGTTATCCTAGCTGCCGCATGACATGTGATACTCAGGTACAATTATTATTGGAATAATCAAATAATGTGAATAAGGTGATGAAAATGTATTATTACCTATAGCGTCTTTCACATTTAATTGCTCTGCTAGCTTCTCAAAACTACCTCAGATTGACAGGTTTAGGTACTGTGCTCATTTTCCAAATGAGGAAGGTGGTGGGCAAGGAAGCTAAGATATTATCTAGCACATAATACAGTTGGGGCTACACCTTAAGACTTCTGAACTTTGAGTCAGTTCTTCTAGAAAGCGCACTCGGTCTGTCTGGATGGAGGTGATGTTGACAGACACGCGTCAAGTCTTCAATGGTTCTGCCAGCCACTGCAGCCAGTCTCAGCTGTCTCATCCCGCAGGGGCGTCCCCAGGTGAATTAAAGCAAATTTCTTTGGCTCTTTCAGGATGTTGGACCTATTATTTAGTTTTATAGAAACAATAAACTAGAACAGGATATTAAAAGATTTCCCCTAATAAATTGATCAGAATTCTCAATCTTAATACAGTCAATTTTATATCACCTATAATTTATTGACAGAGTTGTGAAAAATGTGCCTTAATCCAAATGGGTTCTTGGGAACCCATCTCTGAACAGTGAGTCATTGAGCTGCGGCATGAGGGGCAATATATCCATCCTGACCTCTGAGCAATTTCGCTGTGGAAAATGTCATTCCAAAGCTTTGTCCTCGAATGTGTCACAGGAAAGAATTATGTGGTATCCACAAGGAAACATCTACTCCTGATGCACTTAGTGGAATCTGATGTGACACTTATTTCATGAAGAATGGGCTCCTGTGGAGGGAGGAGTCCTGAGTTATGGTTCCATTATTCCTCAGCTATAATATTAGGAAAGGGGCAAAGGTGTGAAAACCAAGATAAAAACCAAACCTATTGTTCTGTGGCTGATTCTAATGACACTTCCTGTACAGAGCCTGGGGGTAGTTTGGAGATTTGGGGCAGAGAGATACTGGGCAGAATGTTCTGATGTTGAATCTTTATAGAAAAGGACATTTTTCCTCTTACATGCTAATGTGGTCGTATAGCTGCCCATTAGCAATCTGAGTTACCTTAGTGGTAATATATATATATGTATATATATATTATCTATAATTTCTTAATTGTTTTATATACACAATGTACAACAATTTTATATAAGTATAATATTTTGTTAATACTATATATATGTATGTGTGCATGGGTGTATGTATATACGTGTGTGTGTGTGTGTGTGTGTGTGTGTGTGTGTGTGTATAATTACTTCACCTCCTCAGGACCAAGTTCCTCTTTGGTAAAATGAGAACCATAGTGTATGATTTTCTTCACTGTGTTGTGACCATTAAAAGAGAAAATCTATTTTAAAATATCTAATTTTTCTGCTATGTAATTGGTTCTAAGTTAATGTCAGCTTTTTCATGAAGCCTTGCTATTTCTTGCAGTAGTTTTCTAGCCCCAAGTGGACCTGGACATGATGGAAGAGCGAGGTGCTGTGCAAGGAGCACAGGCGGTGAACCACAGCCTCTTCCGTTCATGATGAAATGATGAAAGAAGCAGACAAGGGGGAGGCTTCTGTGGTACTGAGATTAAGAATTGGTAGCCCGATCAATTTGAATCTCAGAGTAATGCACGTAAGGTAAAATGCTTCCTTCTAGAAAATACGTATTCATTGTAATCTCCCAATGATAACAAGATAAATTCATCTTTGGATACTGCTAGACACCATGACAAATTACTAAGTCATACAGAGTGATACTTTGGAGAAGGGTGGGGATTCTAACGAAACACGACCAAGTTAAACTGAGGAAAGTATTAGTCAGTTTTGTAGCTACAGAACTCTCAAAATTACGGAACTCAGGTGTGGATCTCTAAGTCCTTTGATTGTGCATTTGAACGCTTTATGGATCTTCATGTTGCTGCAATTCTGTGTATATAGAGGAGCTTGTTTAAAAAAAAAGTTAATTAAAAGTTGTGCATCTGAAATTAGTACTTAAAATTAGTGTCAGAATCATTGTTTGGATGCAATTTTCCTTGACAGTACCTATCAAAGTGTTTAATTACTTATTTGTTAATTATCACTGCTTCTATAGAATAAGATCATTAACGGTAGGTTTCATTCCTACTTATTCATTTTCTTACAACCAGTAGTTGACCATAAATAGATGCTCAATATATGTTTATTGAATAAATGAATGAGTCTTCCTGAGGGTGGGGTATATGTTTTATGGTCTCTGTATCCTCAGCATCTGGCTTCGTGCCTTCTGCATTATTGTCTCAGTCCATTTAAGCATCTATCATTTATCGATTGTCTACGTATCATCCTCTGTCTACTTTCAGACATGGCATGTAAGTGACACCAACAGTCCATTTACTAGTTTTGTTGATCCCGCCCTGTATCATCCTATGGAGCCCAGTTTCTCTACATAAGTCAAAGAATAACCATAACTCTGATGATCTGAGATCACTAACTTTCCTTTAGAGGCCGACTCACAAAAGCATTAAGGACCAGAAAAGCTCAAATGATACTTTTTGTCTTCTTAGACTTTATTGGGTATTAAACGTTTGATTTGGTTGGAAAATATTTTGTAAATGTGACTTAGGCTGCAGAAATATGTGAACTGCATTACTGACCATATTAATAGCTTGAACATAGAGTATTGTTTCCAGTCAGGTACCAGTGTGGTTTTATAAAAGGATTCTACATAAACCAGAAAGATAAGGGGACTTAAAATCTCAAATGCATTAGGTTGTCCTGTTAGGGAGAAATAATACAGAGAGGAGGGGTAAATACTAGTGCTATATAAAAATGTAATCAACAATTAAGCTTTTCTTTTGATAGGATATCGTTCTGCTGTGGACTGACCTGTGCTCCCCAAGATATACTGAAGCCCTGCTCCTACAGTGGGACTATATTTGAAGGCAGAGACATAAGGAGGTAACTGAGATCAAGTGAGGTCATAAGGACGGAGCCCTGATATGATAGGATTAGTGTTCTTACAAGAAGAGGCACCAGAGATCCTGCACATTCTCTTCCCCACCGCCTCCCACTTGCAGGAAGGGGAGGGCAAATGAGCATGCCACAGGAAGGCAGCCGACCTCAGACCCAGGGAAGAGCTCTCGCCAGACACTAACCCTTCAGGCACTGTAAGCTTGGACTTCCCACCTGCAGAACTGTGAGGCCACGAATTTCTATTGTTTAATAGCAGTCCAAGGTGTTTGCTATGGCAACCAAGCAGGTGAAGACACGTTCCGCATACCAAGGCTAGAATATGGGATTCAGTCTTCTTTTTCTCTTGCTGTCTTCTATGTCAATTAGAAAACACTAAAATCTAAAAATTTTACTCCCTTACAGTTTGCCTGCTTAAAAACGGAGTCCTCCATCCTGCAGTCAGAATCCTACTTTAGAGTGGCTCACCCAGGTGATTCTAATAGTTACCATAGCTCCGTGCCTCCAAAACAGCCCTGGGCCCCATTTCCTCTCTCTCATGTTGTTAGACTACCAGCGGGCTCTTTCTAAAGTGCAGCACAGGCTGTATTATTCTCTTGCTTAAAATCCATGAATAATACCCTTTAGAAGAAGAATAAAACCCAATTTTCTCATGTGGCAGTAAGTCCATCCAGTGTAAGTCCTTTTCTACCTCTAGATTCATCTTTTGCCATGTTGCTAATGTGTCAGACTCAGAATTTCAATCCTAATGAATGACTTAGACTTTCTCAAATACCTGTGTCTGTTTCAGAATACTAGTGTTTCTTATGCTACTGGATTATCATTTGTCTGTAATTTTCTTTGCTTCTTTGTCTTCATTGAAAATATTTTTCTCTAAAAATTCAGTTTAATTCTAACCTCCTTTATGAAACTTCTTTCCTTGACATTTCTGTCCCCATCCTAGTAAAATTGTCCACACCTTGTCTGTGTGTATCCTTCTACAGCTGGAATATGACATGATCATAGCACCTGTAATTCTCTATTCTTATGCTCTTATGTATGTATCTAGTATTATATTCTTATGTTCTTATTCATTTGTGTGATGAAATAAAAATGACTAATATGAGAGAGTTCTTAGATTTTTCTTTCCTCCCAGAATACAAAAGGGCTTTTGACTTTGCCATGCCAGTTCTTCTTGTCCTGCTGTCTCTGTGAAAATTCTTGAGGTTAAATTGGAGGGAACCTCTGCAGGTTACATAATAACATGCTGAGAGATGGCAGAAGGGAGAGAGAGATGAAAGAGAGCCATTACCCAGCGGCAGGCCAGGATGGGGCTGATAAGTCCTCTGTGCTTTTATTTTTCTCTTGCTTTATAGTCTATTCTTGGTGTCTCCCATCAGCCAAAGTCGACCACAAAGGAGAGAGCCAGGGAGTCTACATGAGACCATCCACGGTGGACAGCCCTTCAAAGCATACAGCAGAGAGGAGCAGGGTGAGAGTGGCTATTATGGGGCAGACAGAATATCCAGCACAGGGAGCATGCCTTCTGATCACCTTCTGGGGAGTGGCTCCAGTGGCATTCCTCTGAGTCTCACTGATCTCATTTGAATCATTATTTTTCCCTAAGTCCCTGTGGCCAACCCCTGAGCTTGGGGTGAGATCCATTTCCCTGGAAATGCATAGGCTATAATGAAAGGTTAATGCCTGAGTGGTAAGTCAGAGTACTTTTAGAAAGAGAGACAAGCCACCATAGTGTATAAAGTGATGGTTTTTATGAATAGAAACATTGATACTTAATCTAGTTCACAGCTACCAGAGTATAATGCAGTATAGAACTATAGAATTTAAAAGCATGTTCATGAAGGATTATAAAGAATATTTATTCAATGCCTATTATATATCTTTAACATTATGTGAATTACATACTTAATATTCATACAAGCCAGAAAACTGAAATAATTTATCCATGATGACTCAGTGATAAGTAACAAATCTGGACTTCCATTTCACAGTTGTCTTTTTTTTTAATATAAATTTCCAGATCTTGCTTTTAACTTCTCCTAGCTTTCAGCTGAGAAGTTCTTTAAAAATCTTTAGGAATTCCTCATTACTTTAGAAAGGACAAGCTATTATTTATTACTGTACAAAATTTCCAAAGGTAAGTTCATTGTGATCACGCAAATACAATTAAGGTTTATTTGTGGCTCACTTTAGCCTCTGTTAGTGATACAAATCCATTGTTACTTCTGCAAGTCCATGAAAATGTTAATTCGTAGTGTTGGAGTGATAATTATTCTAGAGTCCTTAAATAATAATATTCTTTGTGAATCTCTTGAAAGGAGACATGTTATGCAAGCTTTTCCAAACTTATTTGATCACAGAATCTTCTTTTCTAAGAGAACCGAGTCATACTCACCTGGAGTAGTGCCCTGAAGAACAGTTTGTGAAACAACAGTTTAAATGTATTAAGAAAGAACTGTCTTCTTCAATCTTCAGTTAATCATCACCAGAATCAAATAGGAAACTAAGGCTTTTAGGTGTAAATAACGTGTCCATAGTTTTAACCCAACTTAAAGTTTCCTAAAGCATATATATCCCACGCAACTGGAAATCATAGACATATGATTTAGGTCTGTAGTAGATGCTACTTCACTGTTATATTATGTTTTATTTTAAATGAAACTATTTGCAATTCTGTCATAAAAAATAGCTGCATTTTCTTGTGGCCCTTTACAATTTGGCTTCCCTCACCAAAAATCAAAGTCCAAATACAGAGAAGTTTTAATTTTAAAAGGAATACTATGAGGAAATATAACAAATAAATTATTGGATTACCTTTACAGGGCCTGATTTAGAAGTATAAGGGATATTTTCAAAGCATTTTTATATCAAGTCATAATATTCAAAAACTAGTGATAGGTTATTTTGTTTATCTTCAGGGAAACCTTATGTTCATTACAAGAGGCTGTATTTTTTTTTTGGATACAGGAAAGTGTTATTTGGGTCATGCGTTCTGAATGAACTTGATAAGCACACTACTACTATCATTCTTAGCCAACATGATGCTTGATCATAAGGACACAATATTGTGTTGTTGGGCATTTCAGAAAATTGAATATTAAACAATGGAATTATTGATTCCAACACATTTCATCCCATTGTAAACACTCAAAGGATGAAGAAACTATAGTATATTTATTAAAAATGTGGTCTTGTTACCTTTTCTAAACTGATTTTAAGCATTGTAAACTTAAGGTACAAATAAGGTCATATTCCTTTTAATGATCAAATTAATGTAACTTTAAAATCTCATGTTTAATACTGAAGGAATTAATTTTTGTCCAAGTTCTCCTTCCACCAGCAGAAAAGGCCGGTTTTTGGTCACTACAATCAGGACAGTCTGTCCATGGAGTCACCCTGTCCCCTGGCCCTCCTACCCCAGTGTCATGTTCTGGCAGGGCATCTCATTATAGAACTTTCTGGGATCCTAAATCTTAGAACTTCCGGATCAGTGCCTCAGTACTCACAAGCAGCTCTCATGCTGGCCTGGGCTTATGATCAACGTGGGGAATTGCTTATATCTGTGTGACCCACATGACATGTGATTTTTCTGGAAGCAAGGCAGGTCCGTGCCAGAGGAAATAAAATCATCCCCCCAAGAGAAACCAAAACTGCAGAATTCCCAAATGTCAGTTTCTGAACCCAGCCAGAGAAAAAGAAAGTTCTGTTGGGAACCTTACCACACATACTTTATTCTAAAAACAATGTCAGAATTACAAAAGAAAACATAATGATACAGTGGAAGTTGACTCATAGCAAACATTGATCGTTTTGTGCCACTCAAGCAGTGTCCTCCGGCTGGCACATCCTGATCATGTTCATATAAAATTAGAGCTGACAGTGGCTTTAGGTGTCATCAACTGAGTCTGCAGATGATGGAGAGAAGGATGAGCACATGGTTTATTCAATAAAGGAATGACATACTTCTAAAACGGTATTCAAGGACACATCAGCAATTGTCAAGATTCACAAATTTGAAAAACCTATGTTTTCATACTAATGAGACCTAACGATAAAGATCATTAATACAAGCATTGCATTGAAGTCAGGAAATAGTTTGTGAACTTAGGAAGTCAAATGTAATTAACACTGAATGAGACAGGATCAGTTTAAAGCAAAACTATTTTAAAATTCTTTATGTTATGGTGTTTAAAACACACTTAAAAATGTTTCATATCTCATTTTCAAAAACAAAGTTGAAATGTCTTTGGATATTTTTGATAGACAAAGGTAAAAAGTAGAGCAACAGAATTTTCTAAATTCAACTTTAATTTAACTTCACACCTAAAATTTGAGGTCAATAAAACCAGTATGTGTAAAGATTAACAAAGAACCATGGTGCTCTCTGGTGGTAATATCCTTGTATCTGCTTAAAAAAAATAAAATCAACAAAGTTTCAAAAGTGAAATATGCAGTAAGTAATGATTTTAAAAGATTCTGTTCAATAATATTTGATTGAATAGGGCAATATTTGAATGGTGGATTGGATTTTTTTAATCTTAGTTTTATTATTAGAGTCCAGCATACATATATTACATGAGACTGTATGGGAATTCAATACTGTCTTGGGGTAGAGCTAGAATTCTGTCTGTGCGTCTGTGTGCTTTGATGTGTGGTTGTCGGAAATTAGTGCATCTGTGGATAGAGAGCAAGGGAGAAGTAAAATCACCGGACACTAAAATGAGGGAGTCAGGACTATGACCTCCCCTGAAATGAGGCACCATCCAGACGGTAGATGGCATCCGTGGTTACTCACTGGGGTCGTGTCTCTGAAGTATAAGAGGAATGAGAGCAAGTGACTGCAAAGCACACCCACCCCACAGAGCCCAGCCCAACCACCCCATTCAAGCTGGAAGAACGTGTCTTGTATTACATGAACGGATTAATACCATGCTGAGGAGGTGACTTACACAAGATGAGAAGGCACAGTGAAGTATGGAGTCACATGTCAACAGGATGGGCCTGTGTTCCCAAATCAAATCCACAAAATATGTGACAGCCTGAGCTGGGAACATGGGAGGCAGACAGTGATCGCTAAAGGAAAGGAATATGGATGACATTCAGATGACACAAGCTGGTTCTTCTCAACCCCATTAAATCCAGAGCCCCTTTCTTGTAACAAAATGATTTTTTGAAATAAATAACCAACTAG
Organism: Smutsia gigantea; assembly: GCA_032199065.1. Classification (NCBI taxonomy): domain Eukaryota; kingdom Metazoa; phylum Chordata; class Mammalia; order Pholidota; family Manidae; genus Smutsia; species Smutsia gigantea. Next base: position 36,371 of record JAVSCE010005604.1, on the reverse strand, counting down.
TATTTTGTAATGATCTAAAACATTATTTTTTAAATGACCTATAACATAATTAATACTCAGATGCTTATTATAATCTCTATTACTTTAAAGAGAATTTGTAGATAACACGATCTACAGATATCTTTAAAAAGTCAATATAATTACACACTACATTCCAGAGTAGAAATAGAAGAAAGTAATTTTAAAAAATTTTATTGCAACATAACTTCTTGGGTGGCATAACAAAGAGATCTATGAATGCAAAGCTAATGCAACTTAACACTGCATTATAATTACAGATGACCCTCCAATGTGTGGGTTGGGCACTGACCCCCACAGAGTCAAAAATCCACGTATAACTATTGACTCCCCCAAAACTTTACTGATAGCCTACTGTTGACCAGAAGCTCCACAGATAACATAAACAGTTGATTAACACATACTTTGTATGTTACACATCATATACTATAATCTTACAATAAAGTAAGCTACAGAAAAGGAAATGCTATTTAAAAAAATCATAAGGAAGAGAAAATACATTTACAGTACTGTACTGTATTTGCTGGAAAAAAAAATTACCTGTAAGTGGATCTGTGTCGTTCAAACCCATATTGTCCAGCTATATGCCAGTGTCTCTCCAATACCATGCTAGTATGAGAAAATCTTGCTAAGATCTGTTTAAAAAAGTATGCTTTTCCCTGAATTTGTTTGGTTGTTATGTTTTTGGGAATTTTAGTGCATCTTAATTTAAACCATGCAGAAATACCTTGTGTTTACATATAAAATGTGGAGAGTGTCTAAAATCAGATAAACAGATTTTCAGCCACAGGAATGTCTCAGACAGGCTTTTGAGATCTGTGTGGGACTTAGGACAGTTGTTCATTTTGTAGGCCTGTCCATGTATAGAAATGGTCTAGTCTCCTTGTTTTCTCCTTCCTAATGCCAGTCCAATGTCACATCATTGATTACAGCAAAAAAGATCTTCGAAAACTGCCTCCTAGAGACCTATAAGCCCTGTTGAGAATCACTTACATGAACACAAGGTATTTAAGAAGAATCTCGAGCCACTCAGCTGATTTAGTACCCTGCCTCAATGTATCAGTACAATGGTATGCTCAAACTAATTGTAATTCTAATTTCTTTTAAAAATGTAAATTTTTAAAATTGAAGTATCATTGGCATACACTCGTGTGTTGGTTTCAAGTATACAACACAGTGGTTCAATAGTTACCCATCTTATTAAATCCTCCATCCCACTGTGAGGTTACTATCTGTCAACATAGAAAGATGTAACAAAATCATTGGCAATATTCTCCATACTGTATTACCATTATGTACTAAAGCTATGTACTACCATTAAGTACTAAAATTATGATTGAGAATTCTTGTGCCCTTTAAAGTAAACGCAAAATGTTGAAGCTTCCTGAGATGCATTCCCATAACTTTACTGGCTTTTAAATGTTTAAAAACCAAAATTGCACTTGGTTAACTCCCATCCGCCAACCGTTTGGCCTACTAAACAAAATATTTCCCTTCTCTTTGTCCCCATCTCCCTTATTCTTACTAGCAGGATCACGGATTACACAGACATGCAGTTCATGCCTGCAAAAAGCATGATGGGGCTTGCAGTCCAGGTCACACTCTGTTCACCCAGCCGAGTCCTGGTGTGTGACCCCCACGTCATTCTCTAATTCGTCTACCCAAAGGGGATGACTTTTCCTCAGTGACCTACGTGCCTGCTGGTTTGGTATAGTTCATCCTAACAGTACCGGAAGGGAGGCACCTGGCTGGTCTCCACGGACTCGGTTGAGGGCAGGAAACCAACAGACTGTTGGGGGGTGGGGGCCTACGGGTGTGGCCGCTGAGCTTGTACATGTGGGGAGCAAGAGAAAATTGGCCATCCTTCCTCACCAGGACCTCTGCCTCCTTTGATCTCACCTTTTAGCACTTTCCTCTCGTCTTCTGTACCCCTGACACGCCTTTCCTTGCACGTGAAGGTGCCGGTCTCAATGCGCCCTGACCACGGCCTTGACCGCTCATGCCTCTGGGTTCTGCCTGATTCATTCCCATCATTCAGGCCTCAAAGCACACCTTCGGAGAAGCCTTTCCTGATCACCCCATAAAACATCTTCCTCCTCCGGCCCATATTTTCCTTACTAATCATTGCTTTGTTTTCTTCACATCATTTGCCGGAAATTATGTTATTTATTTATTTATTATGCGTTTCTTCCAACAGAAGGTGAGTTCCATGCCAGCAGAGACCTTTTCCACCTGGCCTGTCCTGCTCATAGGGCAGTGCCTGATGTTTCATTTGTGTTGAGGGAGTTAATGAAGGAGCTGCCGGTCACTCATAGACCATCACCCATGGACTCACAAGACTACAAGTGCTTTTCTTCGAGGAAATTCTAAGCACTGGAAGTTAAAACTATTGAACTCCTTAGGGTAGACAGTTATTATCATAATTTATCAGTTCTAATCCCATATTTTTTTGAAATTCTGATATCCCAGAAATTTGGATACATCATACAATTGCAGTCACACCCATTTATTTGGCTGTGTGTTCTTTCTTTATGGTACATAAAATGATATGTATCTTACAATCTACGGAATCTTAAACTCAGTGAAATAAAGGGTATCACCAGACCTGAAAAAAAGAGCTACAATATCATATTAAATAGCATTGCTATTGGCGAAGTGTGACGAGAGGATCTCCCTTCCCATTTTGGTTGGGACCTGGCTCCTTGTCGGGGCTCCGTAGATCACGAGCTGTGTGGATCACAGTGTTCTCACCTGGGAAAAAAGGAAACAGACTTGAGACTGCTATCACCTCTGAGGTTTACCTGTGCTCCCCTAAATGACAGAGCTGTTCAGGCTAGGTAGACCCAGACCTGAATGTACCATAGCCAATGTCTAATTAGTATGCTGCCTCTATGGAGCTTAGACACTTTATTTGTCAAATTCAAATATTAATCACTGTAGTCATTTGTCTTGAAGTCTTCTACCTTAAAGTGGATGGCCCTGTTTTCATATCGTTTAAAACATCTGGAACAGTAATTTAATATACTAAATATATTATTGTGGTTCTGGCTAACATTTATTGAGTACTTTTGTTCCAGGCAATGCATTCATTGCTTTACTTATGCTGAGAGCTTTGCTCCTATTAACTATGAACATTTGAGTTAAATATTATAATTGTCATTTTATAGATGGAATTGAGGCATTGAGAAGTTAAATAACTTCCTTGAACATACCTAGATTATAAATTGTAGGGCCAGGTTTGAAACAAGGAAGTCTGGCTCAAGAGCTTGCAATTTTATCGATCACTCTATCCTGCATTGTAAACTACACCACATACATATATCCATGTATTATCTGAGATAAATGACAAAGACTTTCCCATTTGGGTCAAATCCCCTGAGACAGGAACTGTTTGTAGTCACCCACCTCCCTAGGCATTATTTTTCCAGCTATGTTATAAACTGGAGGTCTGTTTCCATCCCATTCTATCTGTATCTATGTATCTGTCTACCATCTATCTATCAGCTACCTATCTATCAACCTGTCATCTGTCATCTCTCTGTCTTCATCTGTCTATGTGTTTTGGTGAGCTCCACAATTCCTAGGAGAATATATCATACTAGTCATGACCAACAGATTCTTGCTGAATAAACCAGACAAGTGTTGGAGAAAACCAATCATAGCCCTATTACAGATGGTTATTATTATTATTATTATTATTATTATTATTATTATTATTATTTTATTATTTTGCCTGTAGATAGCTCACAAATATTTGGACTCAACTTTACTCACACATCTTAGCAATCAAAGGCACCTTGCAAGTAAGGCTGCAATTAAAAAGTGGGTAACTGGCCCCACAGAAAGTGGCATCCAAATGTCTCATCTTTTGCTTAATATTCCACTCCAAAGACCAAAGCCACACCACTTTGTCTCCTGCAGCTGATAAAATCTCATGCAGTGACAGTGTCTAAAGGCTCCTTCATGTCACCTACCAATGGCCACAGCAAACTGTCCTTCAGAGATGGCAGTTTTTATGGAGAGAAAGGGAAGAATGATATAGGAGGCAGGGTTGAAGTCCCAGACAGAAATCCTGGAGCCTGCTTCAGTTTTACTTACTACATGCTGCAGAGACCCTGGGTAATTTCAACCTCATGCAAAATGCACCCACAGTCCCTGATTCAACAAATCCTGTAACCTTCCCACCTATTTGTTCACACGAGCACCCTAATCACGTGGCTGTCCTCAGTGCTTGTCTTTACTTGGGACTGCTTGATCTCTATCATTTTGAACTCAGGTGCACCAGTTAAGTGCCTTCCTTCCTATTGAAGTCTCTCACTTCATCACCTCCACCAAACCTATCTTTAACCTCATTCACTATTCTTAGGATCTGATGCTCAGGTGTTACACTTGGCATAGCTGTACAGCCCGTGAAGGACTGTTGCCATGGCTTACTTAACACCATCCCTTATTCTCTACGCTCCAACTAAACTGGCCTTCCTCTTGTTGATTTGTATAGTGCAGTGACATGATCTACATTATTAAATGTTTATTCTGATTTTATGACATCATGCCATATATCAGTATACTATAATGATGTTAGTCTTTATGGTAAAGACTAATGAGAGATGACCTTATAATGTGGGACTACATTAGGCTCTTACAATTGTATTAGAAATAGTACTATCTTGTTCCAAGAACGTCTCATATATTACAAGAGTTTCTCAAGGAACCCATGAAAGCCTCCTTTCACTGCTTTTAGGATGTATGCATTTTATGCCTTCAGTTATTGTCAAAGTGCTTGCTAAAGAATTTACTAATTTGTACTCTAACCAATGTGCAAGAGAGTTCCTGCTGCCCCATTTCTTTGCCAACACTTAATAATAATAGCTTTGTTTAATCCATGGCCATTTAATTTGCCTGATCAGCAGTGAGGCTGGGAATCTTTGCATATGTTTATTTCTGTGCCTCTAATCTTATCTGCTTCTTTATTATTCATTCTCCCCATTTCCAGGCTCATAAAGTCAGAATAAACATTTAATAATGTAGATCATGTCACTGCACTATACAAATCAGAGGAGAACCTGCTCCTTGCCTTTCCTGGCTTCCAGCTGGCATTATTCCCTGGCTTGTAGCCCCGCATTCTCCAACTTCTACTTCCATGGTCACATCTCTCCTCTCACCTCTTGCCTCTAGCTCATAAACACCCTTGTGATTACATTGCCAAAAGGATAACTTCCCTATCTCAAGATCCTTAATCACATCTACTGATTTTTTTCCTATCTCCCTAGTTTTGTCTTATCCAGAATGTCATTTTTTTTTGGAATAAGATAGTTTGTAGCCTATCCGAATTGGTTTTTTTCATTTATCAATATGTATCTAAGTTTCCTCCATGTCTTTCTGTGACCTGATAGCTCATTTCCTTGTTCTGTTAAGTAGTATTCCATTCATCCCATTGATTTACCATGGTATGCTTATCCATTCACCTACTGAAGAATATCTTGTTTCCAAGTTTTTGGCAATATATATCATATTAATGTTAAACCATCATTTACAAACTAAACTGTCAGAATCCTTTGTGTACAGGGTTTTCAGTAGATATGTTTTCAACTCATTTGGGTAAGAATATGTTTAGTTTAATATGTTTGGCTTTTAGGAAAAAGTGCTACACTGCCTTTTGAAGTGTCTGTACCATTTTGCATTCCTAGTAGCAATGAATGAGAGTTCCTGTTGCTCCACATCCCCACTAGCACTTAGTGTTTTCAGTGTTTTGGATTTTAGCCATTCTAGAAATATCTCATTATTATTTTAATTTCCCTAGTGGCATATGATGTTGAGCCCCTTTTCATATGCTTAGTAGACATCTGTATATTTTCTTTGTTGAGGTGTCTGTTCAGGTCTTCTGCCCATTACACTTACTTTTTGCTCACCACTTTTAAACATTCATTTCTGTTAATAAAAAAAAATATTTTTATTCAGATTTATCTTTATATTTCCCAAATCTTTGCTCACTTTCAATTTTGAAATTCAGATATCCCTACCAGGTGTGAATTTCTTCTTCCTAGAGTACATCTTTCACAAGTTCATTTAGTGATCATGACTTCACGGAAATGTTTTTAGATTTTGTTTTACTTAAGGATCTTTATTTTTCTTGTTCTTTAATCATAGTGAAACTGAATATAAATCTCAGTATTGACAAGGATTTCTTTCAGTACTTAGAAAAGTATTATTCTGATAGTTTCTAGATTCCTTGCCATTCTTTTATAGATAATTTGGGGTTTAAATTTTTTAAACTTTTTTTTAATGGAAATATAGTTTATGTCACCTTCCTTTTCTGAAGGATATCTTTGCTGGGTAAAATATTCTTGATTGGCAGTTTCTTTCATTCAGCACTTTGAATACATCATCTGATTTTCTCCTGGCCTACAAAATCTCTGTTGAAAAATCTGCTGATGGCCTTAGGGGGTTTCCTTTGAATGAGAGAATATTTTTTTCCTGTGAAGCTGAAAAAACTCTTTCTTTTTTTATTTTAGACAGTTTTGTCATTATGTGTCTTAGACAAATTTCAGGGCAACCTATTAGTTTCACAATTTGGATGTCCAAATCTCTTTTCAGGTTTGGGAAGTTCTCAACCATTATTTCTTTAAATAAATAAGCTTTTTACCCCTTTTTCCTTTTCTTTTCCTCCAGGGACTCCTATGAACATTGTTTCTTTTGATGGTGTCCCATAAGTCTGTAGGATTTCTTCATTCCTTTTTATTCTTTTTAGTTTTTGCTCCTCTGATTGGATAATTTCACTTATCTGTCTTCCAACTGATTTCTTTCCTCTGCTTGGTCAACTCTGCTGTTGAAGATATCTACTGAATTTGTTTCAGTCATTGTATTTTCAGCTCCAGAATTTTCATTTCATTCTTTTTTTATGTTTTCATCTCTTTGTTAAACTTTTCATTTTGTTCTATTATTTTCCTCATATCATTTAATTGTTTATCTGTGCTTTCTTGTAGCTCTCTGGGCAACTTCAGAATGATTATTTTGAGTGGGATTTGACTCAGGCATCTGGCATCCACAAAAGTGAAAATATGCAGAGGTGAATGTCAATGAAATCTGCAGGGGGTGTTTGGCAGGTCTGTTGACCATTGGTTTCATTAGTGGCAAAATCTGAAGAGTTTGTCTGCAGTGATCATTCCAACTGCATGGCTGCTATTGGATTGGTAGCCTGGATTTTCTTCCTAGTTCCTAGTCATCTTTATGTCTTGGCTTTCTTGGTGTGGGTGGAGTAAAACTGAAGTGGGAACTTTGTGCAGTGCCCTGAAAGCTGGAGGAGCTGGTTGCTCCACTGTTTATCCTTTTCTGATGAGGTGAATTCATTCCAGCTGGGAAATTCCGTCTTTTCACTGAGTAACACCAGCTTGGGGAATGGGGTGATGAGACAAAATGAAGCCATCGTCTTGTATGGTTATTGTCAGATTTTTAAGTTCACTTTTCTAGGATTTCTTAAGTAGACTCTAGAGCTCTCCCACAGCTGCTTTTGCTCATGGATAGATGTCTAAGCATGATCTTTGTTGGGCACAGAAGCTAGAGTTTTTTTACATTACCATTTTGGTGACATCTGTGGGGGCAGTTCTACAGTTCTGTTAAAATTTGTTTGTAAAGGGGTATTTTAAATGTTTATTGAGCTTGGAATATTTTTGAAGGTGAGGATTTATTTATTTCATCTAGTCTGAAGTTTTTGGTCAATGTTTCTTAAAATATTGCCTTTCACTTATTTTTCAATACTTCCCTTTTAGGAGTCTTATGAGAAATATGTTGAACATTCTTGTTTTACACTGCATATTTTCAAATTTTCTCTTTATCTCTATGTCATTCATTCTGATTAATTTTTCCCTCTTTGTCTTTTAGCTCATTATTTCTTTTAACTATTTTAAATGTATGCTATTCATTGAGTTTTAAATTTCAATGATATTTTTCACCTGCAGAAAGTTTTTTGTTTCTTTATAACACTTTACAGGTTAATATATATTTTTTAATAGTTTTTCTTCCAGTCTTTTTTTATTTATTATTTTATTTTGGTATTATTAATGTACAATTACATGAGCAACATTATGGTTACTAGACTCCCCCTATTATCAAGTCCCCACCACATACCCCATTACAGTCACTGTCCATCAGTGTAGTAAGATGCTATAGAATCACTACTTGTCTTCTCTGTGTTATACTGCGTTTCCTGTATCCTGCCCTGCTACATTATGTGTGCTAATCCTAATACCCCTTTTCCCCCCTTATCCTTCCCTTCCCACCCATCTTCCCCAGTCCCTTTCCCTTCGGTAACTGTTAGTCCATTCTTGGGTTCTGTGAGTCTGCTGCTGTTTTGTTTCTTCAGTTTTTTTCTTTGTTCTTATACTCCACTGATAAGTGAAATCGTTTGATACTTGTCTTTCTCTGCCTGGCTTATATCACTGAGCATAATACCCTCTAGCTCCATCCATATTGTTGCAAACGGCAGCATTTGTTTTCTTCTTATGGCTGAATAATATTCCATTGTGTATATGTACCACATCTTCTTTATCCATTCATCTACTGATGGACACTTAGGTTGCTTCCATTTCTTGGCTATTGTAAATAGTGCTGCAATAAACATGAATCGTTGTTGAATTTTGTCAAATGCTTTTTCAGCATCTGTGGAGATGATCATGTGATTTTGTCCTTCTTTTTGTTGATGTAATGGATGATGTTGATGGATTTTCGAATGTTGCACCATCCTTATATCCCTGGGATGAATCCCACTTGATCCTGATGGATGATCTTTTTATGTATTTTTGAATTCGGTTTGCTAATATTTTGTTGAGTATTTTTGCATCTATGTTCTTCAGGGATATTGGTCTGTAATTTTCTTATTTTGTGGTGTCTTTGCCTAATTTTGGTATTAGAGTGATGTTGGCCTTGTAGAATGAGTTTGGGAGTATTCCCTCCTCTTCTACTTTTTGGAAAACTTTAAGGAGGATGGGTATTAGGTCTTCAGTAAATGTTTGATAAAATTCAGCAGTGAAACCATCTGGTACGGGAGTTTTGTTATTAGGGAGTTTTTTGATAATCAATTCAATTTCTTTGCTGGTAATCAGTCTATTCAGATTTTCAGTTTCTTCCTGGGTCAGCCGTGGAAGGTTGTATTTTTCTAGAAAATTGACCATTTCTTCTAGGTTATCCAGTTTGTTACCATATAATTTTTCATAGTATTCTCTCATAATTCTTTGTATTTCTGTGGTGTCCGTAGTGATTTTCCCTTCCTCTTTTCTGATTCTGTTTATGTGGGTAGACTCTTTTTTTCTTGATGAGTCTGGCTACAGGTTTATTTATTTTATTTTCTCAAAGAACCAGCTCCTGATTTCATTGATTATTTCTATTTTTTTATTCTTCTGGATTTTATTTATTTATGCCTTCATGTTTATTATGTCCCTCCTTCTACTGACTTAGGGCCTCATTTGTTCTTCCTTTTCTAGTTTCGTTAATTGTGAGTTTAGACTGTTCATTTGGGATTGTTCTTCTTTTCCTGAGGTATGCCTGTACTGCAATATATTTGCCTCTTAGCACAGCCTTTGCTTCATCCCACAGATTTTGTGGTGTTGAGTTATTGTTGTCATTTGTCTCCATATATTGCTTGATCTCTGTTTTTATTTGGTCATTGATCCATTGATTATTTAGGAGCATGTTATTAAGCCTCTATGTGTTTGTGGGCTTTTTTGTTTTCTTTGTGTAATTTATTTCTCGTTTCATACCTTTGTGATCTGAGAAGCTGGTTGGTACAATTTCAATCTTTTTGAACTTATTGAGGTTCTTTTTGTGGCCTAGTATATGATCTAATCTTGAAAATGTTCCATATGCAGTTGAGAAGAATGTGTATCCTGTTGTTTTTGGATGGAGTGTTCTGTAGATGTCCGTTAGGTCCATGTGTTCTAATATGTTGTTCAGTGCCTCTGTCTCTTTACTTATTTTCTGTCTTGGTTGTTCTGTCCTTTGGAGTGAGTGATGTGTTGAAGTCTCCTAAAATGAATGCAATGCATTCTATTTCGCCCTCTAATTCTGTTAGTATTTCTTTCACATATATAGGTGATCCTGTGTTGGGTGCATAGATATTTATAATTGTTATATCCTCTTGTTGGACTGACCCCTTTATCATTACGTAATGTCCTTCTTTGTCTCTTGTGACATTCTTTGTTTTGAAGTCTATTTTGTCTGATACAAGTACTGCAACTCCTGCTTTTTTCTCACTATTAGTTGCATGAAATATCTTTTTCCATCCCTTTACTTTCTGTCTGTGTATGCCTTTGGGTTTGAAGTGAGTCTCTTGTAGGCAGCGTATAGATGGGTCGTGTTTTTTTATCCATTCAGTAACTCTGTTTCTTTTGATTGGTGCATTCAGACCATTTACACTTAGAGTGATTATCAATAGGTATGTATTTATTGCCATTGCAGGCTTTAGATTCGTGGTTACCAAAGGTTCAAGGGTAAGTCCATTATTATCTAACAGTCTAATTTAACTCACTTCATATGCTATTACAAACAAAACCTAAAGGTTCTCTTTTTCCTTCCTTTTTCTTCTTCCTCCATTCTTTGTATGTTATGAATCACATTCTGTACTCTGTCTATCCCTTGGGTGACATCTCTTTAGCCTTAGACTACTTCCTTCTGTAAGAGTCCCCCCAAAATGCACTGTAGAGGTGATTTGTGGGAGTTAAATCTCTCAGCTTTTGCTTCTCTGAAAATTGTTTAATCCTGCCTTCATATTTAAATTATAACCTTGCTGGGTAGAGTATTCTTGGTTCAAGGCCCTTCTGCTTCATTGCAGTCAATATATCATGCCACTCCCTTCTGGCCTGTAAGGTTTCTGTTGAGAAGTCTGATGATAGCCTGATTGGCTTTACTTAGTATGTGATCTTATTTCTCTCTCAGTCTGTTTTTAATAGTCTGTCCTTATCCTTTAATTACTATATGTCTTGGTGTTGTCTTCCTTGGGTCCCTTGTGTTCGGAGATGTGTGCATCTCCATGGCCTGAGAGAGTATATCCTTTCACAGATTGGGGAAGTTTTCAGCAATTACCTCCTCAAAAACACTTTCTATCCCTTTTTCTCTCTCTTCTTCTTCTGGCACCCCTATAATGAAAATATTGTTCCATTTGACTTGGTCACACAGTTCTCTCAGTATTCTTTCATTCTTAGATATCCTTTTTTTTCTCTCTGTGCCTCAGCTTCTTGTATTCCTGTCTAATTTCTATTCCATTTAGCATCTCTTCTACTACATCTAATCTGCTTTTAAATCCCTGCATTGTATGTTTCATTTCAGATATGGAATTTCTTAATGATTGAATGTCAATCTTAATTTCCTTTCTGAGTTCTTGAATATTTTTCTGTACCTCCATAAGCCTGTTTATGACTTTTATTTTAAACTCTCTTTCAGGAAGATTGGTGAGTTCAGTTTCATTTGGCCCTTTTTCTGGGGTTTGTGAGATTTTGGTCTGAACCATGTTCTTTTGATGTTTTGTATTTCGGTGTGGTGCTCTCTATTGCCCAGTAGGTCCAGTCTCTGGAGCTGCTCAGCCCCTAGAGTGATGTTGGAGGTCGTAAGGGAGTGGAGCTGGTGCTTGGGGGGAGGAAGGATCTGTTTCCTGATTCCCACGTGCTGTGCCTGTCTCCTGTATCATAGCCAGTGGGCCGAGCACACATGTGTAAGCCTCTGTGCTTTGCATCTCTAGCTGTTGTAGGTGGGGCCTCCCTTTGCCTGGCTTGATGCCTGCGCAGTGACTGCCAGTTTGCGAGCCAGTGCCGTCAGGCTAGGAGGAAGGCTCGGCAGGCTGTGTATCCCAGTGGGGGAGCCTCAGAGCTGAGTAGGCAGCCAGGGGGATGGAGTACCTGAAGCTCCTCAAAGTTCCCAATGTGATGGGCAGAGCACGCCCAGACAAGCTTGTTCCCCTATCCCTTCTCTGGTGCAGCAGACTCCGCGCAAACCCTGCCCCTTCAGCAGCCCTCCCGCTGCTAGGAAGCCTCTCAGACTGCCTGCCTTTCCCTTATCCCAGAGCGGCTGGGTGTGGATCCCATCCTCCACAAATGGCCGGAATCTGTCTCTCAAGCACTCTGCCTGTCCCAGCTCCCCAACCCCTCCAACCTCCAGAGCCCCCTACAGTGTAGGTTTCTGCTTGCAAAGCAGATCTCCAGGCTAGGTGTTCAGCAGTCCCAGGCTTCCAAGCTCTCCCTACTCCATTTTTCTTCCTCCTGCCAGTGAGCTGGGGTGGGGGAAGGGTCTGGGTCCCACTGGATCATGGCTTTGTTACGTTACTCTGTTTCGTGTGTTCTGCTCTGTTTGTGAGGTCTGTATGCAGTCTGGTGCAGTCTTCTTTCCTGTTTTTATTTTAGGGTTAGTGGTATTAAGTATATTTTCGCACTATCTGTGGTTTTGGGAGGAGTTCTCTGTCTCACCTCTCATGCCTCCATCTTGAATCTCTTTACTGGTTAATATTTTAATGGCTTCTCTTTACTTCTCAGAATTTCAATTCCAGGTTTTATTTCTTTAAATATTTAGAAAGTCATTGCCTGGCAGTATAAAAAAGATGTAGATCTCTCCTGTGCCACGTGCTTTCTGTGTACTGAACTTTTCTTCTGACCATAATAACTGAGCATTATTGTGAAATTAACTTTTGCACCACAAAATATGAGCTGTATTATGATGTTTTAAAAGAGGCCAAATTAAATTTAAGGGGTATGTTGGTCTTAGGAACAGTAACTAGAAATAATAATATAAACAAGATTATTCTTGGTGCTGCTTATTTGTTCTTTCCACAGGTATCTGGAGAACAGCTACTGTGCTTGGCATTGTCCTCTGTGGGAATGTGAAGTAACCAAGTCACTTGCCCTTCAAAAGCTTGGGGTTACAAATATGAACTTGTGAAGTTGAAGGAATTCATAATAAGATATGGATTTCTATTCCTTATTAATTAGCTAGCTAAGAGAGTCATCTCAAGGGCACTTTTCCCCATATTTCTATTTAAGAATATGAAAGTATATTTCTATAAAAAAAGTTTAAAAAGTACTCTCTTAGCTAGTTAAGTGAGCAGAAATCCACATATTCACATTCAGTCAACTGTGGCACACATAATGAAAGTTGGCTAATTTATGGCCAGTACAAAATGTATCTCAAATTGTAAGTTTAGTCTAGCAAGAATATGAAGGAAGAACTGTGTTTTCTATGTAAGTAGAAAATCATGTCTTAAAAAGTCTTTTTGGAGTGAATGCTATAAAATATCCCTTTATTTCAAGCATTTAAAAATTTTCAAGGGAACATATTAACCTGTTTCAATAGAAAAGGAGAAAGCATTTTTTAAAGCATATATTCAAGATAAAACTCCTAGCAATGTGGAACAGAATGAAATTTTCTTCACCTACTAAGTGCTCTCTGCCAAACCTACAACAAAGATAGCTAATGGTAAAATAGTAGAACAAAATCCTTTAGTGTCAGAAACATTACAGAAAACTGTCTTCCATCTTCACATCGTGGCTGAAGTATTAGCCAGCTTTACAAGGCATAAAAAGGACAACAAAATAATAGCAACAAAGGAGGGAGAACACAAGCTTTTGAAAGTTCTGACTGAAAAAACCAAATTGCAGGAAAATATATTTAGAATGCTGTCATATGTCTATGTTTATGTGTATGTACACAGTTCAAATGACAATATAATAGTTTGTAGCTCGTTATGAATGTGTATTTGTATATTTAGATAAGGAACAAAACTGAATACTCAGAAGTCTGCAGTTAACTTCTGAGAAGTGTGGGACAGGCAGGGGGAAAGCTGACTGGGCTGCGTCTGTAAGATCATTTCTTCATTTAAGAGAGATATATAAAATAAATGTAAGGAAGTGTTGAGTACATGAGTACTTATATTATTTCTGTGTTTTTAAATGCATTTGAAATATTTTGTAAGTTAAAAATGACACAAAAAAATAAAATGAGTATCTATATGTTGCCACTTGATGGCACCATAAATCTGCTAATATATCCACCAGGCCTAAGCAGGTAGGAAAAAAAAATGCATGTTATATCCCACTGACTTATATGGAAGTCAACAAAAGCCTACAGTTTTCTACACATGTGTAACAAAGTGTGCTTACGTGCATGTGCCTGTGAAAGAGAGACAATGAGACAGAGACAGAGACAGGGACAGGGACAGAGTTTTTCTTAGACTGAATCTCCCTGGAACTCAGAATTAGAAAGAAATCTATCCTGCAATAAGGTAGAATCTCAGAAATAGTATAACCTTATTGATCGGTAATCTACTAAGTTTGAATTCAAATTATTCGGAAAGGAAGTTGTTCTTTGTATTAATATAGAAGGCTTGCTAAAGACTCCTTTTCTGATCAGCAGAACTAGGATGAAGTGGTTAACTTGGATGTAGATGGCCACTAACTGTCTTTGAGATATTACATTCAGTTCCCTTATCTAGAAAAAGGGTGAAACAAAAGACCCACAGAAAGCTGTTTTGAGATAAATATCATTACATTCCCATTGATAAAGGACTCTCGACCAATGTGCATGACCCCTTCCTATTTGAGGGAATAGACCATTTCCCTTTAAGAATCCTATTCCATTCAATATGAGGCTATTTGCCAACCATTTATTAAAGGGCAAGTGGCCCTATTAACTGTGAAACTCCTGTAAAATATGTACTTAGGTATAAAAATGGCTTAGTTTAAAACAAAGTTCTTCATTTAAAGTGAGCTTTTAGATAATCAATTAACAATAATGTATTTTCTTTAAAAATCCACATTGTGCTTGGTGGATGAAAGGACAAAGATTTTATTTATTTTGGTTTTAAGATAAAATATTTAAAATTCTTACCAAAGCTAAGACTGGAAAGAAACTACCTTCTCTTCAATTACTAGGTCTGAAATAACACTATAGTTTTACTTCATGGAATGATATTACTGCTTTTATGAATTTTGCATTTCATAGCCACCATAATGACAGTAAAAAAGATAGTGAGGAATGTTACTCACACAGATATTCTCAGGCCAGTGATTGCTGTCTTATCTCAAAAATATGCATAACATTTTTCTCAAGTTGTCATGTGATAAAGTTTCAATAACATTTAGGTAAATGTATTTTAGACAGGCTGATAACACGATTGGTCTGGGGCAGGGGAATTGATTTACCAGGGTGAGCTGCAGATTCTAAAGCCAGAATGGCATTAAAGAGTTTCTCTTGTTTGGGTAGGTGGCTATTCGGTTCTATGAAAAATTGAATTTGTGAAATTCTGTGTTAGAGTAGTAGAGCAGGAGAGGATACAAATGCAAATAATGAATAATCTAATCTTCATGGTGGAGAAAGGATTAGAAGGTGAACCAAAAATAAGATAGACTTTGTGGACGATGAAATTAATAAAACAATTTCTGATTATAGTCTACAGGGAGGTAGTCTGAGAATGATTTGAATTGTTATTCTACAAATGATTTTGTTTTAAATTAATTAATTAATTTTTATTTTACTTTGGTATCATTAATCTACAATTACATGTGCAACGTTATGGTTACTAAACTCCCCATTTCATCAGGCCCCCCCCCCACTTACCCCATCACAGTCACTGTCCATCAGCGTACTGAGATGCTATAGGATCACTACTTGTCTTCTCTGAGCTGTACAGCCCTCCCCGTGCCCCCCCCAACATTATGTCTGCTAATCGTAATGCCCCTTTTTCCCCCTTGTCCCTCCTTCCCCACACATCTCCCCAGTCCCTTTCCCTTTGTAACTGTTAGTCCATTCTTGGGTTCTGTGAGTCTGCTGCTGTTTTGTTCTTTCAGTTTTTTTCTTTGCTCTTAAGCTCCACATATGAGTGAGATCATTTGATACTTGTTTTTTCTGCTTGGCTTATTTCACTGAGCATAATACGCTTCAGTTCCATCCATGTTGTTGCAAATGGTAGGATTTGCTTTCTTCGTATGGCTGAATAATATTCCATTGTGTATATATACCACATCTTCTTTATCCATTCATCTACTGATGGACACTTAGGTTGCTTCCATTTCTTGGCTATTGTAAATAGTGCTGGGATAAACATAGGGGTGCATCTGTCTTTTTCAAACTGGGCTGCTGCATTCTTAGGGTAAATTCCCAGGAGTGGAATTCCTGGGTCAAATGGTATTTCTATTTTGAGTTTTTTGAGGAACCTCCATACTGCTTTCCACAATGGTTGAACTAATTTGCATTCCCGCCATCAGTGTAGGAGGGTTCCCCTTTCTCCACATCCTCGCCAACATTTGTTGTTGTTTGTCTTTTGGATGTTGGCCATCCTTACTGGGGTGAGGTGATATCTCATTGTGGTTTTAATTTGCATTTCTCTGATGATTAGCGATGTGGAGCATCTTTTCATGTGCCTGTTGGCCATCTGAATTCTTCTTTGGAGAAGTGTCTATTTATATCCTCTGCCCATTTTTTAATTGGATTATTGGCTTTTTGTTTGTTGAGGTGCGTGAGTTCTTTATATATTCTGGATGTCAACCCTTTATCAGATATGTCGTTTATGAATATATTCTCCCATACTGTAGGATGTCATTTTGTTCTACTGATGGTGTCCTTTGCTGTACAGAAGCTTTTTAGTTTGATACAGTCCCACTTGCTCATTTTTGCTTTTGTTTTCCTTGCCTGGGGAGATATGGTCATGAAGAAGATGCTCATGTTTATGTCCAAGAGATTTTTGCCTATGTTTTTTTCTAAGAGTTTTATGGTTTCATGACTTACATTCAGGTCTTTGTTCCATTTTGAGTTTACTTTGGTCTATTGGGTTGGACAGTAGTCCAGTTTCATTCTCTTACATGTAGCTGTCCAGTTTTCCCAACACCAGCTGTTGAAGAGGCTGTCATCTCCCCATTGTATATCCTAGTCTCCTTTATCATATATTAATTGACCGTATATGTTTGGGATAATGTTTGGATTTTCTGTTCTGTTCTGTTCCATTGGTCTGTGGGTCTGTTTTTGTGCCAATACCAAATTGTCTTGATTACTGTAGCTTTGTAGTAGAGCTTGAAGTCTGGGAGTGTAATTCCCCCTGCTTTATTCTTTCTTCTCAGGATTGCTTTGGCTATTCGGGGTCTTTTGTGGTTCCATATGAATTTTAGAACTATTTGTTCCAGATCACTGAAGAATGCTGTTGATATTTTGATAGGGATTGCATTGAATCTGTAGACTGATTTAGGTAGTATAGCCATTTTGACAACATTTATTCTTCCTAGCAAAGAGCATGGGATGAATTTCCATTTGTTCGTGTCCTCTTTAATTTCTCTTAGGAGTGTCTTGTGGTTTTCAGGGTATAGGTCTTTCACTTCCTTCGTTAGGTTTATTTCTAGGTATTTTATTCTTTTTGATGCAATTGTGAATGGAATTGTTTTCCTGATTTCTCTTTCTGTTAGCTCGTTGTTAGTGTATAGGAAAGTAAAAGATTTCTGTGTGTTAATTTTGTATCCTGCAACTTTGCTGATTTCAGATAGTAGTTCTGGTAGTTTTGGAGTGGAGTCTATAGGGTATTTCATGTACAATATCATGTCACCTGCAAATAGTGACAATTTGACTTCTTCTTTACCAATCTGGGTGCCTTGTATTTCTTTGTTTTGTCTGATTGCTGTAGATAGGACTTCCAGTACTATGTTGAATAACAGCGGAGAGGGTGGGCATCCCTGTCTTGTTCCTGATCTTAAATGAAAAGCTTTCAGCTTCTCACTTTAAGTATGTTGCTGGCTGTGGGTTTTTCGTATATGGCCTTTATTATGTTGAGATACTTGCCCTCTGTACCTATTTTGTTGAGAGTTTTTATCATAAATGGATGTTGAATTTTGTGAAATGCTTTTTCAGCATCTATGGAGATGATCATGTGGTTTTTGTTCTTCTTTTTGTTGATGTGGTGGATCATGTTGATGGATTTTCGAATGTTGTACCATCCTTGCATCCCTGAGATAAATCCCACTTGATCATCGTGTATGATCCTCTTGATGTATTTTGAATTCGGTTTGCTAATATTTTGTTGAGTATTTTTGCATCTATGTTCATAAGAGATATTGGTCTGTAATTTTCTTTTTTGGTGAGGTTTTTGCCAGGTTTTGGTATTTAGAGTGATGCTGGCTTCATAGAATGAGTTTGGAAGTATTCCCTCCTCTTCTATTTTTTGGAAAACTTTAAGGAGAATGGGTACTATTTCTTCTCTGTATGTCTGGTAAAATTCAGAGGTGAATCCATCTGGCCCGGGGGTTTTGTTTTTGGGTAGTGTTTTGATTACCAATTCAATTTCGTTTCTGGTGATTGGTCTGTTTAGGTTTTCTGTTTCTTGCTTGGTCAATCTTGGAAGGTTATATTTTTCTAAGAAGTTGTCCATTTCTTCTTGGTTTTTCAGCTTGTTAGCATATAGATTTTCATATTATTCTCTTATAATTCTTTGTATTTCTGTGGGGTCCGTTGTGATTTCTCCTTTCTCATTTCTGATTCTGTTTGTGTAGATTTTCTTTTTCTCTTAATAAGTCTGGCTAGGGGTTTATCTATTTTGTTTATTTTTTAAAAGAACCAGCTCTTGGGTTCATTGATTTTTTTTTCTATTGTTTTATTCTTCTCAATTTAATTATTTCTTCTCTGATCTTTATTATGTCCCTACTTCTAGTGACTTTGGGCCTCATTTGTTCTTCTTTTTCCAATTTCAGTAATTGTGTCTAGACTATTCATTTGGGATTGTTCTTCCTTCTTTAAGTAGGCCTGGATTGCAATATACTTTCCTCTTAGAACTTCCTTTGTTGTGTCCCACAGAAGTTGCGGCTTTGTGTTGTTGTTATGATTTGTCTCCATATATTGTTTGATCTCTGTTTTAATTTCGTCGTTGATCCATTGATTATTTAGGAGCATGTTGTTAAGCCTCCATGTATTTGTGAGCCTTTTTGTTTTCTTTCTAACATTTATTTCTAGTTTTATACCTTTGTGATATGAGAAGTTGGTTGGTAGGATTTCAATATTTTTGAATTTACTGAGGTTCTTTTTGTGGCTTAGTATGTGGTCTATTCTGGAAAATGTTCCATGTGTTCTTGAGAAGAATGTGTATTCTGCTGCTTTGGGTGTAGAGTTCTGTAGATGTCTGTTAGGTCCATCTGTTCTACTGTGTTGTTCAGTGCCTCTGTGTCTTTACTTATTTTCTGTCTGGTTGATCTGTCCTTTGGAGTGAGTGGTGTTTTGAAGTCTCCTAAAATGAGTGCATTGCTTTCTATTTCCTCCTTTAATTCTGTTAGTATTTGTTTCACATATGTCGGCGCTTCTGTATTGGGTGCATATATATTTATAATGGTTATATCCTCTTGCTGGACTGACCCCTTTATCATTATGTAATGTCCTTCTTTGTCTCTTGGTACCTTCTTCGTTTTGAAGTCTATTAGTCTGATACAAGTACTGCAACACCTGCTTTTTTCTCTTTGTTGTTTGCATGAAATATCTTTTTCCATCCCTTCACCTTTAGTCTGTGTATATCTTTGGGTTTGAGGTGAGTCTCCTGTAGGCAGCATATAGACGGGTTTTGCTTTTTTATCCATTCTATTACTCTTGTGTCTTTTGATTGGTGCATTCAGTCCATTTACATTTAGGGTGATTATCGATAGATATGTACTTTTTGTCTTTGTTGGCTTTAGTTTCGTGGTTGGTTACTGAAGGTTCAAGGGTAGCTTCTTTACTATCTAACAGTCTAACTTAACTCTCTAGTTAAGCTATTATAAACACAGTCTGATGATTCTTTCTCTCCCTTCTTATTCTTCCTCCTCCATTCTTTATATACTAGGTGTTTTTTTCTGTACTTTTATGTTTCCTTTGACTGTTTTTGTGGATAGTTGATTTTCCTTTTTGCCTTTAGTTAGTATTTGGACTGTCTGCTTTCTTTGCTATGATTTTATATTCTCTGGTGATATCTTTTTAGCCTTAGGAGTGCTTCCATCTAGAGCATTCCCTTTAAGATATCCTGTAGAGGTGGTTTGTGTGAGGCAAATTCCCTCAGCTTTCGCTTGTCTAGGAATTGTTTAATCCCGCCCTCAAATTTAAATGATAATTTTGCTGGATACAGTAATCTTGGTTCTAGGTCCTTCTGTTTCATTACGTTAAATATATCATGCTGTTCTCTTCTGGCCTGTAAGGTTTCTGTTGAGAAGTCTGATGATGGTCTGATGGGTTTTCCTTTGTAGGTGATCGTTTTTCTCTCTCTTGCTGCCTTTAATACTCTGTTCTTGTCTTTGGTCTTTGCCATTTTAATTATTATGCGTCTTTGTGTTGTCTTCCTTGGTCCCATGTGTTGGGAGATCTGTGGGCTTCCATGGTTTGAGAAACTATTTCCTTCCCCAGCTTGGGGAAGTTTTCAGCAATTATTTCTTCAAAGACACTTTCTATCCCTTTTTCTCTCTCTTCTTCTGGTACCCCTATAATGTGAATATTGTTCCGTTTGGATTGGTCACACAGTTCTCTTAATATTCTTTCATTCCTAGAGATCCTTTTATGTCTGTCTGCCTCAGATTCTCTGTATTCCTGTTCTCTGATTTCTATTCCATTATCAGTCTTTTGCACCTTGTCCAGTCTGCTCTTCAGCCCGTCTATCGACTGTTTCATTTCTGTAATATCTCTCCTCACTTCCTCCCTCAGCTCTTGCATATTTCTCTGTAGATCCATCAGCATGGTTATGACTTTTATTCTGAATTGTTTTTCAGGAAGGTTGTTTAAATCTATCCCATCAGGCCCTCTCTTTGGGGTTGTCTGGGTGATCCTTGTGTGGACCATATTCCTCTGTCTTTTCATGGCGATAGAAGTCGTCGCTGGTAGGTGCCACGTGTGTCAGCTGGGAGGACAAAGTCGCGTCTTGTTTGTTGTTCTCCTTGCCTTTCCTCGGGAGCTGAGCTGGTTTCCCGCACACTGGGAGGCTGCCTCTGGGATAATCCCCTGAGCCTCCTGTGTGCTGGGCCCCCTCAGCCTAGCCTACACCTTGTTATGGGTTCTGGGGCCCTTCCCTGTTAGCTGCACACCAGCTGGGAGGAGATTCTGTGTGGTTGCTGTGGGTGACGCCGCTCCGCCAGACCCTTTGTGGTGCTGGCTGGGGGGGAACTAATGGCAGGCTGTTGATCTCTGTTGGAAGCTTTGGCACGGCTTTGCCCAGCCGATGGCCAGGGTGTCTGAAATTCCCAAGACTCCCAGCCTGCTGCGCTGAGTGTGCTGTGACGATTTTGTTCCACTGTTGGGCCCTTATCTCTTTAAGTCTTTTTAAAAAGTGCTCGCTTTTCTTTTGACCCAGGGAGCCGGCTGGTGGGACCTGCGTGCAGTCTCCCTCTCAGATCCTGCCCTTCTGTTTTTCTGATCTCCGATATACCATGGGATGTGTGTCAGTGCTCCCGGTGCAGATCACCAGGGCTGGTTATTTAGCCAGCCTGTGCTTCCACTCCCTCCCTGCTCTGATTCCTTTCCTCCCGCCAGTGCGCTGGGGTGGGGGAGTGCTCGGGTCCTGCCGGGTTGCAGCTCCGTATTTTACCCCCTTCATGAGGTGCTGAGTTCTCACAGGTGTAGCTGTAGCCTGGCTGTTGTACTGTATCTTCTGGTCTCTCTTTTAGGAATAGTTTTATTTGTTGTATTTTCACAAATATATATGGTTTTGGGAGGATATTTCCGCTGCCCTGCTCACGCCGCCATCCTCTAGAAGTCTTACATGTGATTTTATAAGTCATCAAGTTTAACATCAAACTGTTGTAATGTTTGGAGCTTTAAGGTGGTAGTTTTGAAACAGGGAAGAATAACGTTAATGTCGTATGTAGAAAAGTTATGGGACTTTCATATTTAAGAGCCTATAAGAAAGGCTTAAAAATATGGAAAGAAAATCATGAAGATTTATGTGTTACCATCCCAAAGAGAGGTTCCACCTTTGCTCAGATAAAAGCCCCAGATGTTTAGTGGGTGAGAAGAGGAGAGGGGTGGGGAATCCACGGCAATACTCATCTTTCTGTCAATTATTTTCAATCTAATTGTGGCAGCATAACTCTAAGGCCCACACGATGTCCTCCCTGTGTGTGTCTGTTTCTTCATTCCGTGTTCTTATTACAAAGAACCTGGTCATGTGGGATTAGGGGCCTTCCCTACTCCAGTAAGACCTCATCCTAACTGAACCTCCAATGACCCTATTTCTATAGAAGGTCACATTCTGAAGTACTTGGGCTTAGAACTTCAATTGGGTATTTTGGGGGCATTACAAGGTGGTTGGTTCTTTATTCATAATGATGGAGTTTCTGAGCAACTCAGTCTTTCCAGTTACTGGATTTTGTCTATACCTTACATCTTCTGGTTGTTCCCAAGGGGTCCATTCCTAGTCCTTTGCTTAACCTATGCCCGTTTCCTAGAAAGCTCACCCACTCCCAAGGCTTTAGCTTCTAGCTCTAGGTTGATAATTGCCCAATCTATGTGGCCAGGCCATGGCCCTCTCCCGAATTCAAACCTATTTAACCCAAAGCTGCTGCCATATCACTGGGAAACCCGGGGAGCAGAAACCCCCTGGGCACCACATTTAACTTCTTCTCCAACCGAGCCCAGGTTAGTTCCTCTCCCAGTTGAAAGGTGCCTCCTCCCAGGTGGGCCATCACCTGATCATGTGAGCTGATGCCATCTCTGGCGCTTCCTTACCCAGCCTTCTGCTTCCAGTGAGCTGTCTGCTTCCCACATTCAGTGTCCTCCTCTTAAGTATCACTTTTTGGTTTTAATTCCCAGGTTTAGTTCTGGCCTCTCATTTTCTCATCTTGTCCTTGGCCTTCTCTGATCTGTTCCCAACACTGAGACCAGAGAAACCTTTCTGAAACTCAAATCAAATAATTTTTCCCTCTTATTTCATCTTGAAGACTTGCAGGATGGGGGTCTGTGTTCAGCTTCAGCTCTTCTCTTTACTTTCACAGGTTCATTAATTCTTTTTATTTTTTATTTTTATGTTCTTTTAATTTTGGTATCATTAATGTACAATCACTTGAACAACATTACGGTTACTAGATCCCCTATTATCAAGTCCCGCCGATATACCCCACTACAGACACTGTCCATCAGCATAGTAAGATGCTATAGAATCACTACTTGTCTTCTCTATAAATATTACCTTTCCTGTGTCCCCCACCACTGCATTACGTGTGCTAATCGTAATGCCCCTTTTCTCCCCTTATCCCTCCCTTCACACCCATCATCCCCAGTCCCTTTCCCTTTGGTAACTGTTAGTCCATTCGTGGGTTCTGTGAGTATGCAGCTGTTTTGTTCCTTCAGTTTTTCCTTTGTTCTTATACTCCACAGATGAGTGAAATCATTTGATACTTGTCTTTGTCCACCTGGCTTATTTCACTGAGCATAATACCCTCTCGCTCTATCCATATCCTTGCAAATAGTAGGATCTGCTTTCTTCTTATGGCTGAATAATATTCCATTGTGTACATGTACCACATCTTCTTTTTCCATTCATCTACGGATGGACACTTAGGTTGCTTCCATTTCTTGGCTATTGTAAATAGTGCTGCGATAAACATAGGGGTGCATATGTCTTTTTCAAACTGGGCTGCAGCATTCTTAGGGTAAATTCCTAGGAGTGGGATTCCTGAGTCAGATGGTATTTATTTCTATTTTGATTTTTTTGAGGAACCTCCATACTGCTTTCCACAATGGTTGAACTAATTTGCATTCCCGCCATCAGTGTAGGAGGGTTCCCCTTTCTCCACATCCTTGCAAACATTTGTTGTTGTTTGTCTTTTGGATGTTGGCCATCCTTACTGGGGTGAGGTAATATCACATTTTGGTTTTAATTTGCATTTCTCTGATGATTAGCGATGTGGAGCATCTTTTCATGTGCTTGTTGGCCATCTGAATTTCTTCTTTGGAGAAGTGTCTGTTCAGCTCCTCTGCCCATTTTTTAATTGGATTATTGGCTTTTTGTTTGTTGAGGTGTGTGAGTTCTTTATATATTTTGGATGTCAACCCCTTATCAGATACGTCATTTATGAATATATTCTCCCATACTGTAGGATGTCATTTTGTTCTACTGATGGTGTCCTTTCCTATACAAAAGCTTTTCAGCTTGATATAGTCCCACTTGTTCATTTTTGCTTTTGTTTCCCTTGCCCAGGGAGATATATTTATGAAGAAGTTGCTCATGTTTATGTCCAAGAGATTTTTGCCTATTGGTCTATTCAGATTTTGTTTCTTCCTGCGTCAGCCTTGGGAGGTTGTATTTTTCTAGAAAGTTGTCCATTTCTTCTAGGTTATCCAGTTTGTTATCATATAATTTTTCATAGTATTCTCTCATAATGCTTTGTATTTCCATGGTGTCCGTAGTGATTTTTCCTTTCTTATATATGATTCTGTTTATGTGAGTAGACTCTCTTTTTTTCTTGATAAGTGTGGCTACGGGTTTATCTATTTTTAAAATTTTTTCAAAGAACTAGCTCCTGCTTTCATTGATTGTTTCTATTGTTTTATTCTCAATTTTATTTATTTCTGCTCTAATCTTTATTGTGTCCCTCCTTCTACTGACTTTGGGCCTCATTTGTTCTTCCTTTTCTAGTTTCATTAATTGTGAGTTTTGACTGTTCATTTGGGATTGTTCTTCTTTTCCTGAGGTAGGCCTGTACTGCAATATATTTCCCTCTTATCACGGACTTCACTGCATCCTGCAGATTTTGTGGTGTTGAATTATTGTTGTCATTTGTCTACATATATTGCTTGATCTCTGTTTTTATTTGGTCATCGATCCATTGATTATTTAGGAGCATGTTTTTAAGCTTCCATGTGTTTGTGGGCTTTTTTGGTTTTTTGTGTGTAATTTATTTCTAGTTTCATACTTTTGTGATCTGAAAAGCTGGTTGGTACAATTCCAATCTTTTTGAACTTACTGAGGCTCTTTTTGTGGCCCAGTATATGAACTATTCTTGAAAATGCTCCATGTACACTTGAGAAGAATGTGTATCCTGTTGCTTTTGGATGGAGTGTTCGGTAGATGTCCGTTAGGTACATCTGTTTTAATATGTTGTTTAGTGCCTCTGTCTATTTATTTTCTGTC
The DNA here is from genome assembly GCA_032199065.1 of Smutsia gigantea. NCBI lineage: Eukaryota > Metazoa > Chordata > Mammalia > Pholidota > Manidae > Smutsia > Smutsia gigantea. The sequence continues at coordinate 11,272 of JAVSCE010005604.1, read as the reverse complement.
TGGTTGATCTGTCCTTTGGAGTGAGTGGTGTGTTGAAGTCTCCTAAAATGAATGCATTGCATTCTATTTTCACCTTGAATTCTGTTAGTAGTTGTTTCACACGTGTAGGTGATCCTGTGTTGGGTGCTTAGATATTTGTAATAGTTATATCCTCTTGTTGGACTGAACCTTTTATCTTTATGTAATGTCCTTCTTTGTCTTTTGTGACTTTCTTTGTTTTGAAGTCTATTTTGTCTGATACAACTCCTGCTTTTTTCTCACTATTAGTTGCATGAAATATCTTTTTCCATCCCTTTACCTTCAGTCTATGTACGTCTTTGGATTTGAAGTGAGTCTCTTGTAGGCAGCATATAGATGGGTCTTGTTCTTTTATTCATTCAGTAACTCTATGTCTTTTGATTGGTGCATTCAGACCATTTACATTTAGTGTGATTATTGATAGGTATGTATTTATTGCCATTGCAGGCTTTAGATTTGTGGTTACCAAAGGTACAAGGTAATTCCCTTAGTCTATGACAATCTAATTTAACTCACTTCATATGCTATCACAAACACAACCTAAAGCTTCTTTTTTTTCCCTCCTTTTTCTTCCTCCTCCATTCTTTGTATGTTATTAATCATACTCTGTACTTTTTGTCTAGCCCTTGGGTGACAGCTACTTAGCCTTAGGAATACTTCAATCTATAGGAGTCCCTCCAAAATGCCCTGTAGAAATGGTTTGAGGGAGGTAAATTCACCTTTTGCTTATCTGAAAATTGTTTAATCCCTCCTTCAAATTTAAATGATAACCTTGCTGCATAGACTATTCTTGGTTCAAGGCCCTTCTGCTTCATTGCATTAAATATATCATGCCACTCCCTTCTGGCTTGTACAGTTTCTGTTGAGAAGTCTCATGATAGCCTGATTGGTTTTCCTTTCTATGTGATCTTTTTTCTCTCTCTGGCTCCTTTTAAATGTCTGTATTTATCCTTGATCTTTGCCATTTTAATTATTATATGTCTTGATATTGTCTTCCTTGTGTTGGGAGATCTGTGCACCTCCATGGCTTGAGAGACTATCTCCTTCCCCAGACTGGGGAAGTTTTCAGCAATTACCTCCTCAGTAACATTTTCTATCCCTTTTTCTCTCTCTTCTTCTTCTGGTACTCCTATAATGCACATATTGTTTTGTTTGGATTGGTCACACAGTTCTCTCAATATTCTTTCATTCTTGGAGATTCTTTTTTCTCTGTGTGCCTCAACTTCTTTGTATTCCTCTTCTCTAATTTCTATTCCATTTACCGTCTTTTCTACTACATCCAATCTTCTTTTAAATCCCTCCATTGTATGTTTCATTTCAGATATGGAGTTTCTTAATGATTGACTCTCCAACTTAAATCATTACTGAGTTCTTAAATATTTTTCTGTACCTCCATAAGCATGTGTATAATTTTTATTTTGAACTCTCTTTTAGGAAGTTTGGTGAGTTCATCTTCATTTGTCTTTTTTTCTGGGGTTTGTGAGATTTTGGTCTGAACCATGTTCTTTTGATGTTTCACATTTCCATGTGGTGCCTACTATTGTACAGAAACTCCAGTCTTTGGATCTGCTCCGCCTGTAGAGTGAGGTTGGGGGTCATAGGGGAGCAGAGCTGGTGCCTGAGGTGAGGAAAGATCTGTTTCCTGATTCCAGTCTGTCCTGCCTGTCTCCAGTGTTGGAGCCAGTGGGCCAAGCACACAGATGTAAGCCTCTGTGCTTTGCATCTCTAGCTGTTGTAGATGGAACCTCCCTCTGACTGGCCAGACCCCAGCATAGTGACTGCCGGTTTGGGAGCTGGTGCCTGCACGCCAGGAGGAAGGCTCGTCAGGCTGTGTGTCACAGTGGAGGGCCTCAGAGCTCAGTAGGCAGCCAGGGGGATGGAGCACCTGAAGCTCCTCAAAGTTTCCGACCAGCTGGGAAGAGCGCAACCAGACAACCTTGTCCAGCTCTCCCTTCTTCCGTGCAGCAAGCTCCGTGCAACCCCCACCCCTTCAGCAGCCCTCCCGCTGCTAGGAAGCCTCTCAGACCACTCACCCTTCCTCTGACACAGAGCGGCCGGATGTGGATCCTGTCCTTCACCGATGGCCAGAATGTCAGTCTCCCAGGCCTTCTGCCTGTCCGAGCTTCCCAACTTCCAGAGTACCACACAATATAGGCTTCTGCTCACAAAGCAGATCTCCAGGGCTAGGAGTTCAGCAGTCCCAAGCTTCCACCCCCTCCCCGCTCTGTTTTTCTTCCTCCCGCCGGTGAGCTTGGGTGGGGGAAGGGCTTTGGTCCCGCCAGACTAAGGCTTTCCTATGTTAGTTACCCTGTTTCGTGAGGTCTGGTCTGTTTGTGAGGTCTGTATGCAGTCAGGTTAAGCGTTCTTTCGTATTGCTTTTTTAGGGTTAGTTGTATTAATTAACTATATTTTTGTACTATTTCTGGATTTGGGAGGACTTCTCCATGTCACCTCTTATGTCTCCATCTTGAATCTCTCAGGTTCATTAATTTTTAAAGTGTCTATTGAGAAGCTGCTGTGTGTCTGGCACTGGTTTGGGCACAGAGAAAATACAAAGAATTATCTAGTTAATGTGTCGTTTTGTGTGTAATTTTTTGAACTGGGAATGCTCAATAAGTGTTCTATCCCAAGCTAAGATAGTTTTATAAAAAAAAAACCTGCTTCACTAAAAATTGAAAGTAGTGGGAATGGCCTGGTCTGGTAGAAATGGTTCAGAATAAAAGAACTAATCAAGCTATTCTTTTACATCCTCCTTACTGTGCTTAATTCTCCAATCCCCCCCATCAAAACAGGTCTGCTTAGATTTAAATAAAATTAATCCTCTTTTTCTCTCTGACCCTGGCACAACATGACCCAAGATAGAAATAAGAACAAAACAGAGTCATTAAAATGACAATCTTTAAAATGCATGCAATCTGGCTCAGGTAACACATGTATGGAAAATAGCCATAGCTGAGAGAAATTAAGTGGAGAGAGATAAGCAAAGAAATGAAATATCCTTTGGACAACTTAGATATTTAAAGTTTGCTGACCTGATGGCCTACTGGGGAACAAAAAGTAAGGGTCAAATTCTGTGAAGATGAGGATTTTGATTATAGTTAATATATCAAAGATACTCTACCAGCAAAAAAATTAATAGTAATAATAATTACTCATTTCTATTGTTCATCCTTAAAGTCATTTGCTTAATAATGGCTGATGCAGGCTCTTTCAAGAGCTTGCTAGAAATTCTACTTTAAGTATGTCTCCTAGATGTTATCTAAAATCAAAACAAAACCAAGAAGAGAAAAACCTGCATTCTCCCAAGGAGACTGACAGCCTCACCCAGGCACTATTATCTCAAGATCAATGTCCATAGCTCCCCTTGAGCATAATCTGCCCTATGAGGTAACATAGAATTTAGACATGTCAAATTCTATATCTGAAATATGTTTGGGAAATGTGTTGTCAAATTAATTTTGGCTATTATATATATAGTTGCTATAAATATTTGTGTGCATATGTTTTAATTTCTTTTGCATATCTGCCTAGGGGTAGAATTCAGGGTTATATGGTAGCTCAGGAGTTAATATTTTGAGGAACTGTCAAACTGTTTTACAAAGTGGCTGGACAATTTTACATTCCTGCCGGCAAATTTTCCACAACTTCCCGGTACTTGCTACTATCTTTTTAATACAGTTATCTAGTGGGCATGATGTGTTATCTCATTGTGGTTTTGATTTGCATTTCTGTAATGACTCAAGTTTCCATCCACTGATGAATGTATAAATAAAAGATGATAGATCCATACAATGGAATAGTATTTGGTAATGAAAAGGAATGAAGTATAAAAAACAATGAGATTATGTTCAGTGAAAGAAGCCAGTCACAAAAGAGCACACATTGTGTGGATTCACTTATATGAAATGCTCCAAAGAGGCAAATCTTTAGAGACAGAAAGCAGATTAGTTGTTTCCTAGGCTGGAATCAGGGAGAATGGAGAATGAATGCTAATTGGTACAGAATTCTTTTTGAGATGGTGAAAATATTCTAAGATTAGATTATGGTGATGGTTACACAACTTTTTAAACATACTAAACCCTACTCAACTGCACCTTTAAATGAATGAATTTATGGTATGCACAGTTTTTCCTAATAAAGGTATTAAGAAATAACTACTTTGCATGACTAAAGCTGTAGTACTTTGCAAAAGTCATTAAACCTTTTGTAAAATGAATAAATATCTAACAAATTGCCTTTTTAAAAAGTGTGTTTAAAAGATCAAGTTTTCTTAAATTGGAACATTTATCAAGCTCTTAAAGAACCTGCTTATTTTACAAGAGATTATACTCCATCAGATTTTTGTCAATTTGAAATTGAGACCTGAATTTTAAACTTAAACTATTTAAATGCCTAGTGTCTTGGCCAAATATGGGCTGTTGGTCTCAACTAGAAATTGCTCAAAATTTAGAGCTTTAATATCAAATAACTGGTATCCAGGACATAAAGTCCTGAATAATCCGCTTTTGCCCATATTATGCAATTAATAACCCAGTGATTCTTTTGTCTGCTAAAAAGATAGAAATTGGAAATTGAATGGAGAACAAAATTTTAGATTAAATTTATGTTCCATATCAGTGCGCTACACTCTAAAATTAACCCAGGAATAAGTTCATCATAATATTTCAGATTTCTTTTCTAATCCAATCTCATATGCATTTATTTTATACGGTCCTGAAAAAAAAATACTGTGTGGTAGTCACTAAAGGTATTTACTATCAACTTTTGATATTAGAGAGCTTTAACAACAAGAACTCAGTTTGTAATTCAGTATTGGGTAGCGGAATGGAGATTGGAAATTAAATTATGATTTCCTGCCATTTCATCATATCCCATCTGCTTTCAGGTGAGACTGAGACTGATTACAAATATAAAGAAAGCGAACCACTGAAACCGAAACTAGTTGTTCACTCAGGATGGTATGCGAAAAAGAATTCTTTCTTGGAAGTAAAATGCATTTTAGGAACAAAAAAGCTTTAACTTCATGAGGTTTCATCAATTAATCATTTTAGGAATTTTATTTCAACTTTGTTAACATTTAAAATTCCTGTCCTCAAAATGCTGATCTTCAAAACGTGAGTGACTTTTAGGACCTTTCAGTTTTAGTTCAAAAGATGATTGTTTCAGTTTACCTGATGAAGCCTTATCTTAAAATTCCATTGGATGCCTAGCTCCAAAGCTTGGGAAGACTATCTCAGAGACATGCTTTTAATTCACTTCACAACTTCTTGCAATAATAAGTGGCCCATTTTAAAGCTTGCAATTTAATAAGGCTAAACTAATAAAATAACTAGAAGTACAAGACGAACTTAACCTGATATTTTGCTCACTTTTAATCCTTTTTTGTCATGGAGGCCAGGATGTATGGAAGTCTTTGTGAGGCTTGAGAAATTGTTGACAATCCCTTCAAAGCAAAACCACTTTTACAAGAATCCCCTCCTCCCGCTCCCCTCCAGTCACGTGATCAGGTAATGTACTTCAGTCATACAAACAGGTAATCCACCAGGCTGCACTCCAGACAGTTAAGTGGCTTTAACATAAACTCTTATTCCAAGAGGGGAGAATGCAAGATAAAAGCATCATTTGTCTTTTGAGCACTTGCTGAAAATCTACCCATTATACAGTGCAGACCTGGATGAAGGCTGCTGGTGCCTTTTTGATGTGGAAGAATTTCCTTCGCCTGTGAAGAGTCAATGACCCAGCTTGTCTTTCCCTTGGCAGAACGTGGGTATTTACTTGCTGCGCATTCCAGTGCCTTGATAGATGGCTGAGCTGAACTTGGCCTGCACTGAGCTAAGGGGATCAAGACAGATTCTTTGTTCTGTCCTGTGGTGTCAGCAACTTAGAGTAGTTAGTCTGTCGACTCAGGGGCCTTTCAATGGGAGGACAGATCCTTTAGCTCACAGATAGAGCAACAAAGGTTTGCTTATGGTGTGGTGGCCTCCTCAAAAAAATAGCTTTTTTGTGTCAAGATGTCTATCATGTGCTCATGTCATCATTTCAGGGTTACTGTGGCAGCCCCAGCTCGGACAGTGTGTGAAGTCTTTTATCTATGAATATGAATATCACTTTGAAGCCTGGGCAAGGAATACATTACAAGTTTAGTGATAGAGAAGCTCAGATGGTTAAGTAAGGAGTGAGAGAGGATGGAGATAGAGCACTGCTAATGGGAAAACTGGGGGAAAAATGAATCTCATCATTCTCTAGAGCAATACATCCTTTGTTCCCCACCTTACTAAAATATTTCAAGTATTTAGGGTCATATCAGTGTGGTTTCATCTTATTCCTTGTCTGGTTTTACAATTTGCAATAAAGAAAATATTTCAGGGCATTCATATTAATTTGATAATCTCTATACTCACAGAATGGGAGAGTTAGAGTGCTGGGGCAGATGGGTGTTATCCCTAAGTACTTCTTTCTTGGAAGTACATCGCCTAACCCATGTTTAAATTGTAATTGATTTTAATATTCTTCATTCAGAAAAGCCAAGAGGTAGATTGTTTTGGAGTTCTATTTTATCAAAGCTGAATTCTCCTGAATTTATTTATTTATTTAAATTTAAAAATTACCTCAACGTGAAGTACCTTCATTTATTTAGTTAGTTATAAAAAGAAATTCCCAGAGCAAGATCTCTGAATGTGGGCAAAACAGTAGTGATGTGTTAAAATGTGTGAGGCAGAACTATAAGTGAAGATAATTAAAACTTGGTGAACTGAATGGTGGTTGAAGAAGTTAAGAAAAATAAAAATAGGGTGCATAACATTTCACTGCACTATGTAATGTTTGAGTTAAAAATCAACTAAAATCTCTTGGACCAGAAACTAACCTGCTAGGAAAGGGAGCTAGTGTTTGCTACTAAGTAGAGTTAAATATTTAGGGATATTTATCCATGGAAAATCATCATCAAGACTTCCGGGAAGATGGTGGCATGAGCAGGGCGGCAGAAATCTCCTCCCAACACTATATTTATCTACGAAAACACAGAAAATACATCTATTCCTAAAAGAGAGAAGAGAATACACAGGAAAGCGCACAGCGTGCAGCTACACCCGAGAGGACTCGGCACCCCAAGAGGCGGGTAAGATACGGAGCCGCGACCCGGCGGGACCCGAGCCCTCCCCAACCCCAGCGCACCGGCGGGAGGAGAGGATTCAGAGCCGGGAGGGAGTGGAAGTGCACCCCGCGAAGTAGCCAGCCCCGGTGATCTGCGTGGGGAGCGCTGACCCACATTGCGCAGTGCAGCGGAGATTGGAGAGACAGAGCGGCACGATCTGAGCGGGGAACGCGCCAGGGTGCTTGCAGCCGGCTCCCGGGAAGGAAAAAAAAAAAGTGTGCGCTTTCTTCAGCGGTCTTAAAGAGACAGGAGCCCAGCGGAGGAGCTGGATCGCCCCAGCACACTCAGCCCAGCAGGCTGGGAGTCCTGGGGAGTTTCAGACGCCTTAGCTGGCAACTGAGGAAGCGTAGCCATACTTACACTTCTCACTGCGATCAACAGCCTCCTATTCGTTCCCACCCCTGCCAGAGCGATAAAGGGCCCTGCGGAGCGGCACAGTCACACCTGTGGAATAGTGGGGCAATAGCGCCACCTAGAGCATTCCCACAGAATCTACGTCCGGTGGGCATTTTTTTTGTTTTGTTTTGTTTTTGTTTTTTCTTTTCTTTCTTTTTTTCTTTCTTTTTTTTTCTTTTTTATCTTTTTTTCGCTTTTTTTTTCTTCTCTTAAAAGTCTTAAAGAGCCCAGCTGACATACATGACAACTATCAGTGACCAAATTATACAGCCATGAAAAGACAGAGGAATATGGTTCAGACCCAAATCAACCAAACAACCCCAGAGAGGGAGTCTGAAGAGATGGAAATGCACAGCCTCCCTGAAAAAGAATTCAGAATACAAGTCATAACCATGCTGATGGACCTACAGAGAAATGTGCAAGAGCTGAGGGAGGAAGTGAGGGAACTGAGGAAAGACAATACAGAAATCAGACAAGCGATCAACGGGCTTAACAGCAGAATGGATGAGATGCAAGAGACTGTTAATGGAATAGAAAACAGAGAACAGGAGTACAGAGCAGCTGAGGCAGAGAGAGATAAAAGGATTTCTAGGAATGAAAGAATATTAAGAGAACTGTGTGACCAATCCAAACGGAACAATATTCGCATTATAGGAGTACCAGAGGAAGAAGAGAGAGAAAAAGGGATAGAAAGTGTCTTTGAAGAAATAATTGCTGAAAACTTTCCCTCGCTGGGGAAGGAAGTAGTCTTGCAGTCCACCGAAGCTCATAGATCTCCCAACACAAGGGACCCAAGGAAGACAACACCAAGACACATAATAATTAAGATGGCAAAGATCAAAGATAAAGACAGGGTATTAAAGGCAGCTAGAGAGAGAAAAAAGATCACCTACAAAGGAAAACCCATCAGACTATCATCAGACTTCTCAACAGAAACCTTACAGGCCAGAAGAGAATGGCATGATATATTTAACGTTATGAAACAGAAGGGCCTCGAACCAAGAATATTGTATCCAGCACGATTATCATTTAAATATGATGGAGGGATTAAACAATTTCCAGACAAACGAAAGTTGAGAGAGTTTGCCTCTCATAAACCACCACTACAGGATATCTTAAATGGACTGCTCTAGATGGAAGCACACCTAAGGCTAAAAAGATGTCACCAGAGAAAAAAAAAATCATAGCAAAGAAAGCAGACCATCCAAATACTAACTAAAGGCAAAGAATAAAACACCTATTTTAGAAAGAATGGAGGAGGAGGAATAAGAAGGGAGAGAAATAAAGAAACATCAGACTGTGTTTACAATAACTTAACAAGAAAGTTAAGTTAGATTGTTAGATAGTAAAGAAGCAACCCTTGAACCCTTGGTAACCCTGAATCTAAAGCCAGCAGTGGCAATAAGTACATACCTATCGATAATCACCCTAAATGTAAATGGACTGAATGCACCAATCAAAAGACACAGAGTAACAGAATGGATAAAAAAGCAAGACCCATCTATATGCTGCCTACAAGAAACTCACCTCAAATCCAAAGATATACACAGACTAAAAGTGAAGGGATGGAAAAAGATATTTCATGCAAACAACAAAGAGAAAAAAGCAGGTGTTGCAGTACTTGTATCAGACAAAATAGACTTCAAAACGAAGAAAGTAGCAAAAGATAAAGAAGGACATTACATAATGATAAAGGGGTCAGTCCAACAAGAAGACATAACCATTATAAATATATATGCACCCAACACAGGAGCGCCAGCATATGTGAGACAAATACTAACAGAATTAAAGGAGGAAATAGACAGCAATGCATTCATCTTAGGAGACTTCAACACACCACTCACTCCAGAGGACAGATCAACCAGACAGAAAATAAGTAAAGACACAGAGGCACTGAACAACACAGTAGAATAGACGGACCTAACAGACATCTACAGAACTCTACACCCAAAAGCAACAGGATACACATTCTTCTCAAGTGCACATGGAACATTTTCCAGAATAGACCACATACTAGGCCACAAAAAGAACCTCAGTAATTTCAAAAATATTGAAATCCTACCAACCAACTTATCAGATCACCAAGGTATAAAACTCGAAATAAATTTTAGAAAGTAATCAAAAAGGCTCACAAATACATGGAGATTTAACAACACTCTCCTATTTAATCAATGGGTTAACGACCAAATCAAAACAGAAATCAAAGAATATATGGAGACTAATGACAACAACAACACAAAGCCACAACTTCTGTGGGACGCAGCAAAGGCAGTTCTAAGAGGAAAGTATATTGCAATCCAGCCTATTTAAATAAGGAAGAACATTCCCAAATGAATAGTCTAAAGACACAATTACTGAAATTGGAAAAAGAAGAACAAATGAGGCCCAAAGTCACCAGAAGGAGGGACATAATAAAGATTAGAGAAGAAATAAATAAAATTGAGAAGAATAAAACAATAGAAAAAATCAATAAAACCAAGAGCTGGTTCTTTGAAAAATAAACAAAATAGATAAACCCCTAGCCAGACTCATTAAGAGAAAAAGGGAATCTACACACATAAACAGAATCAGAAATGAGAAAGGAAAAATCACGACGGACCCCACAGAAATACAAAGAATCATAAGAGAATATTATGAGAATCTATATGCTAACAAGCTGGAAAACATAGAAGAAATGGACAACTTCTTAGAAAAATACAACCTTCCAGGACTGACCAAGCAAGAAACAGAAAAACTAAAAAGACCAATCACCAGTGACGAAATCGAATTGGTAATCAAAAAACTACCCAAGAACAAAACCCCTGGGCCTGATGGATTCACCTCTGAATTCTACCAGACGTATAGAGAAGAAATAACACCGATTCTCCTTAAAGTTTTCCAAAAAAATAGAAGAGGAGGGAATACTTCCAAACTCATTCTATGAAGCCAGCATCACTCTAATACCAAACCGGGCAAAGACCTCACCAAAAAAGAAAATTACAGACCAATATCCCTGATGAACGTAGATGCAAAAATACTCAACAAAATATTAGCAAATCGAATTCAAAAATACATCAAGAGGATCATACACCATGATCAAGTGGGATTCATCCCAAGGATGCAAGGATGGTACAACATTCGAAAATCCATCTACATCGTCCACTACATCAACAAAAAGAAGAACAAAAACCACATGATCATCTCCATAGATGCTGAAAAAGCATTTAACAAAATTCAGCATCCATTCCTGATTAAAACTCTCAACAAAATGGGTATAGAGGGCAAGTACCTCAACATCATAAAGGCTATATATGACAAACCCACAGCTAACATCATATTTAACGGCGAGACGCTGAAAGCTTTTCATCTAAGATCGGGAACAAGACAGGGATGCCCACTCTCCACTGTTATTCAACATAGTACTGGAGGTCCTAGCCACAGCAATCAGACAAAACAAAGACATACAAGGCATCCAGATTGGTAAAGAAGAAGTCAAATTGTCACTATTTGCAGATGACATGATACTGTACATAAAAACCCCCAAAGATTCCATTCCAAAACAACTAGAACTAATATCTGAATTCAGCAAAGTTGCAGGATACAAAATTAACACACAGAAATCTGCTGCTTTCCTATACACTAATGATGAACTAACAGAAAGAGAAATCAGAAAACAATTCCATTCACAATTGCATCAAAAAGAATAAAATACCTAGGAATAAACCT
>JAVSCE010005603.1:0-173151 GCA_032199065.1 Smutsia gigantea | reverse complement strand
ATTGAGCTGTATGAGTTCTTTATGTATTTTGTATATTAACCTTTTATAGCACATATGATTTGAAAATATCTTCTCCCATCCAGTATATTGCCTTTTTATTTTGTTGCTGGTGTCCTTTGCTGTGTGGAAGATTTTTAGTTTGATGTGGTCCCATTTGTTTATTCTTGCTTTTGTTACCATTGCCTTTGGAGTCATCCAGAAAAAAATCACTAACAAGGTGATTACTAACAAGGTAAGCAAGGAGCTTACTGCCTGTGTTTTCTTCTAGGAGCTTTATGGTTTCTGGTCTCACATTCAGTTCTTTAATCCATTTTGTGTTAATTTTTGTGTATGGTGTAAGATAGTGGTCCAGTTTCATTCTTTTGCAAGTGGCTATCAAATTTCCCTAACACTTTAAATAATAAACACTTTTACCCAACATTAGGAACATGCCAAGAATATTCATTATCAGCACTTCTTTTCAAAATTATACTAGAGGTCCTAACCAGTGCAATAAGGTTAGAAAAAGAATTCGAAGGTATAGGAATTGAAAAGGAAGAAGTAAAACCATCTTCATTTTCTGACAATGGGATATTATGTACATTAAAATCCAAAAGAACCACAAAAACCTATTAGAAGTAATTGATTTAGCAAGGTCACTGGACATTGGGAGAGCCCTTCTGTCTTGAGCCCTAGCGCCCTGCATGTTCTTACTGAACATGCCATACTGAAAGGCCTGTCCCCAGATGCTGAGCATATATGCAATTAAGTAAGCCAAGGCGACCACAGTGTGACTACAGTGTAATTTCTCCCTCCCCTGGAGGAGGGGTTCTGGCTTATTTGCTGCTTGCAAAAAAGGTACTGAGCCCTTGCCCCTGGGCTCCTTAGATGTGGCATAACTCAATGTGTGCACCACCAACTGTGCTCATTGTGTCACTCAGATGGCTTGGGTCCAGGGTAACCAGGCTGCCATGCTAATGTTCCTGCTGTTTGCTGTGCTGAGTAATTCAGTCTTATTGTCTACTTTTGGCATCTGTGGAGGTATGGCAAGTTTACTCCTTGCCATACTCTGTGGCAGGTCAACAAAGTTTTTCTTAAAGGGCCAGATGGTAAGTAAGTATTTAAGGCTACAGGCCATATAGTATCTGTTGCAACTACTCAATTTAGCCATTGTAGCATGAAAACAGCTGTACACAATATGTAAATGAGTGGGTGTGGCTGTGCTCCCCCAAAACCTTTATTTACAAAATAAGCAACTGGCCCCCGCCTTCCTTTTAGAGATGGACATCTGAGGTTCAGAGCAGAAACCTGCCTAATGTCTCTTACGTAGCAGGCGGTGGAGGCAGTCGTGCTAGAATCAGACCCCTTTCCACCCTTCCTTGCTGTGGATAAAGTGAAGGTTCCTGTGGCCCGGGTTCTCACCTGGCCCTGGTTGGCTAGCTCATTACACACGTGTGGGCAATGTGCTATTGACTCTATATAAAGAGCCCTTCCCAGTGCTCTGGGTGACACGGTGGTACGGCTGCAAGGCTGCAGGAGAGCAGAGTAGCAGCTGGAGTGGGGACCGAGGACGGAAGCCCAGAGGCAGAGACCGGCTTGTTGCATGCAGAATCGCTCTGAGTGCACAGGATTCTAGTGATTGACCTGCCAACGTGGAAATAAAGTCGGGTATAACTCTTTCACCCCAAGAATGTTCTACTGTCATTTCTTTGGTCACATTGAATCCATAGTGAACTTGCCCGGGTCTGAAACCCATTGGCAAGACACTTGCCTTGCTCTGTGCCCTGCCCTTGTAAATATAGACCAAGTGGAGTTAAAATTTACAATGAGAGTAAACTGGAGTTGGGGGCCATTAAGGAAATAGGGTGTATGTACATCCTGTTCTCTGAAACTGACTGTTCAACTTTGTATTGTCAAACTGTAAACATCCTGGACAAACATCTGCCTGCAATAAGATGGACTTTTCTTGCCTAGTGAATAGCTTTAGCAACAAATTTTGTATAGCTAAACATAGGTTACAGTAACTTTAGTCAATAGTAATTCTTTCAAAACATATGTCTCCTCCAAGTTCCCCTTTTTGCCTTTAAAAACCCTAAATCCTTTCCCCTCTTTGATTTGGGTTTCCTCCCAAATCTATGTTCCTGGATTGCAAACCCCTAAGACCTCCCCCAGATGAGTACAACTAAGTGTTTCACAGCTTTGCCTTTTCAAGATTAACAATCTACTGAGGCTACAAAAGCAAAGACAAAAACCAAACCCCTCCAGCTTGCAATTAAATTCTGCCATAGGCGGCACAAACAGAGTAGAGACCAGAGGAAAGAGATGGTAAATGAGGTGGGAGATTTACCCACTAGCTTCTCGGACTGTGGAAGGTCCCTTTGGGAAGACTTCTCCATTCACATTACTCTCCCCAGGTTCAGGGAATTCAAGGCATGCTCTTTCTCTTTATGCCTAGGAGAAATAACAATTACGCCCCCCCCCCCCGCCCCCCAACTAGCTAGGAGAACAGCGCTGTCCTTAACAGTTCCTCTACTCAAATTACCTGTTTCCTCCCCTACCTTGACTATGGGTTACTTTTGTCATTTTTTGGAAACCTCTCAACTCCCACCAGGGAGTACTTTGTCCTTTCGAGTCCCCTTACATATTACGGATCACGTGGTGATCACATTTCACCTTCGCATCCTATTCGTGCTCCTTGAAGGAAGCCTGTAGTTGATTCATTTTTGTGTCTCCGAACTATCTAGTACACAAATCGGTCGTATAGAAGACCGATATTTAAACCCCACCCCGCATTTGCACAGCACTGTCGCACACACTATTCCTCATTTTCAGACCGCTGTTAGAAGAGAATCGTGGGGCTAGGGTCTACTGGTCAAACTGGTGGTCACCTTGCCAAAACTGGCCATTTCGGCAGAAGCATAACAACCTGGGGGTAGGGGAGCCCGAGAGCTGCCCCTGCCCCTCGGCCCTGCGGGACACAGCTCCATGACTGGCCACGCTCTTGCGTATCATCAGTGAACCGAAACCCTGAGGGCAGTTTGCAGCCTGCACTTCCGGTGCATGCGAAAGGCACCAAGACAAACCCGGCCGGGGAAGCCATAGAGTGCGGAGGGTGGGCAGAGAGGCCAGAAGTCCGGGCCGCTCCATCCCCCAGTTTCCGGCGGCGCCTCGCTGCTCCGGGAGCGGCTGAGCTGCGTACGCAGTTTCCATGGGGACTGAAGATGGCGGCGCGAGGTGAGGTTCCTGAGGTGTGTGAGTTGCTGGTCCTTTTCCCTTCACTCCTCCCCCACTTGTCTCCTAAAGCTCGACCTAAACAGTCCTTTCTCGGATGTTAGGGACATTGCTTCTCACTTGTCCGAAGCCGGGTTTCGCAGCCTCACCCAGCCTGAATGCCTGAAGGTCCTGAAGTGCGGGTCTCAAAAGCCCCAAATCCCTGCCGGGGCCTAGTATAGGTGGGCCCAGTTACGAATTTGCTGTTTGACCTGGAATAGGCTGGTGCCGATCACTGTGCCCTAGGTCCCATATCAAATAGTGACGGCGTTAGATTTTCGAGGGGCCTTGACTTTTACCTCTGAAGCCAACAGAGTGTAGCTTGATGGTGATTGAGGGGAAAGACGGAAGCCCTCTCCACACCTCACACGCACGCACACACACCTCGCTATCAGCAATCAAAAGTCCCCAAATGGCCCTTCTCGCTAGCTGCGACCTCGTGTTTTCTCCAAGTTAGACCCAGAACTATTCAAAGAACAGAGATTGGGCTGCCTGCCCGCCCAACCCTCTTCTCTATGCTCCTCTTTTTAGGTAAACGGTTGTCCTCCACCCCCCTGGAAATCCTGTTCTTTCTGAACGGTTGGTATTATGCTACCTATTTCCTGCTGGAACTCCTCATATTTCTGTATAAAGGTAAGGCCTGGGGCTTGACTACCTTTGCCCCAACACCCCTTCCCCACCTGAGCCTGGGGCCAACTCCTAACAAAGGGCCTTATATTTCATTCTTTCCTGCAGCTCCTCTTCATCAGATTGCTTCCTTGAATATGATTCAGTAGGAAGCCCCTTAGCAAGAATTTGAATTTGGGAAATGTGGCTTCTCCATTCTGACTCACCCCCTTCACCACTCTTTGTCGAGCTCCACTTTAAACCCATTGGTGACCCTCAAACTCTTCAGCGGCCTGTGTACCCATCTGATCATTTTGGAGAGTGGAGTTCCCACAGACTTCGGAGTTAGGAGTAAACCCTATAATAATGAGCCCGTCTGTAACAGACATAGTCACACTATGAGTTAACATATCCTGAAGCAGGTCAACAGATCCTGCCCACGTCTCACTAAGTAGCTCATGGAAAGCTGATAAGACTCCTGTCCTCATTATTCCCAACTGTGTGGGAGTTCTTGTGGGTGCTGTTATGTGTTGTTTGCAAACTCTGGCCTTTGTATTGGCAGGTTTACTGCTACCATATCCAACAGCCAATCTAGTACTGGATGTGGTGATGCTCCTCCTCTATCTTGGAATTGAAGTAATTCGACTATTTTTTGGTGAGTATTGTCCAGAGAATGTTTCCATTCCTTAGGAGACATCTGTAACATGATTAACAAGACAAAGTACACAACCTAGACTCACAGTAAGAGATTGGATCTGGTGGTATATCTCATTACTCCCTCTCTGAAGTTTCAAGCTGCTTCGTAATGGGTCAGAATTTACCTGTTTATTGCTCTGTAGGGCCAGGGGTGGGCAGTAGCATGAAATATTAGGTAATTCCTTCCAATTGCCTAACTACTGTAAGAGTGCCTAATTCCTCTCACTGGTTTGCACGGGGAATAGAGTCAGTTGTAACTCTGTGACCAGGACAGGATATGCCTGCACAGATCAGTGCTAAGATCGCTTCCACTTCTCTGAATAAGGGTTTCTTTAGGATAGGTTTTATATCCCCAGAAATACAGAGAAAATCCCTATTAGACTATCACATCCCTGAAAACAGTGTTAAAACACAAACTGAAAGGATAAAAAAATAAACTTGCAACACATATAACAAAAGGTAAAGAAAGCTCACATAAATCACTAAGGGAGAGAGAGCCTAATTCTAAAAGTTGGTAAGGGACACTAATAGGCAATTCAGTTTAAGAATTATTTCAGAGGACCAATAAAATGTGACTATGCCCAAACTCACTAATAAAAAACAAATTGAAACAAAGTAACATTTTTACCCATCAGATTTAAAAAGTTTCTAAATACCCAGTTTGTAGGTATTTATATTCCTACACTCTGGGAATATAAATTAGTACAACCTTTTTTGCTCATTGTTTTACCATATAAAATTCATATTTTTAGATCTAATAATTTCACTTCTAAAACTGTTAAAAAAAACAAACACTTCCACAGATATGCAGATGTCTATATGAGAATGTTTCTTGCCACATTTTGTAACATCAAAAATTAGAAACATCCTTAAATCCATCAATACGTAACTAAACAAACTTTGGTATTGATTCAATGAAATTGTTCAGAGTCATTAAAAAAGAATAAGGTAGTTTTATGTGGAAAGATGTCTTAACTTATGTTAAATGGGAAAAGAAATAAAACAGTATTAGAGTATGATTCTATTTTTATAATAATAATAATAATAATAATAATATGTGAGTCTACACATATAAAAAAGTCTGAAGCAATGTGCAGTATTCTGTAGTAATGGCTGCCACCAGCTGGTAAGTTACGGGGTCTATTAGTTTCTGTGTTTTCTAAAATTATTTTCAATAATGATATTAGTTGAAAATTTTTCAATGATTGCTATTTTTATAATTAAACTTTTTTCCCCCAAAATAAAGATTCCATTGTGCCTTGAGTGTGAACTCAGTTGAAAGCAGGACCTTTGGAGTGAATGACTTTAATCCTGTAACTCCTCCAAAGACTCCAGTTTTTAGTACAGAGGGAGCCCATTTGTAAATCTGCACATCCCACTTTAGGATCACTTTTCTCTGCCTTGCTAGTACGTCAGATCCCACCCATCTTCCCTGAGGCCAGGGAAACAGGCTGCTTGGAGGTGACTCCATGGGCTGTGTCTGACAGGTACAAAGGGAAACCTCTGCCAGCGAAAGATGCCACTTGGTATTAGCATGGCCTTGATTTTCCCATCGGCCATGATGGCCTCCTATTACCTGCTGCTGCAGACCTACGTGCTCCGCCTGGAAGCCATCATGAACAGCATCTTGCTCTTCTTCTGTGGCTCAGAGTTGCTGCTTGAGGTGCTCACCCTAGCTGCTTTCTCCAGGTACTGCTGCTGAGGGACATTTCCTGTCACCTGAGGGTTGGTTCCCATCCCATTCCAGGGAGGGATTCATTGCTCTTCTGAAGCCTGCGGGGTCTAGAGGTTTAAAGAGGAAAAGGGTGTCTACGGGACTGCCTTTTCTGTTTGGGGTGCACAGTTGCCTGCTTAGGGAAGGTATTCTCCTTGTTCTTTGGGGCCAAGATGCTGAGAATATAGAACAGTTCAGGTCAGCTGCTCTTGTTCACTGGTCTTTTAACATTTTGTTTCTTTCTTTCCGCCATCAGTATGGACAGGATTTGAAGTACAAAAATTTCAGCCAGCAGCCCTCATGGGCTGAGACCACACATACTTCGGTTTTTTTAGCCACACCAGTGAGAAATGGTGGGTCAAGCTGTCCTGGGAAAGGTTGCAGCTTTTCCTCAGCACAGACATTTGGGCAACACGACGAGCATAAGGCCACTGGGCACCATCTTCTAAACCAGCATCAGCAGCCTAAGAGACTCTTCTATACTCCAGTAGAGGGAGGCGCAAGGCTGTCCCCATCCTGCCCCTTCTAGAACCAATTCCCTGCTGACCGCAAGTTCTCCTCTTTGAGCATCGTGGCCAGAGCATCTTGTGTGGACCATGCAAGCTCCTTGGGCTTCCAGCAGGACCTGAGCCACATACTCCCTGTACATGCTGTGCCACACATGTCATGCACGAGCACCAAGCGCCTCAGGATGGCGTGCTGCCAGCGTGACGCAAAAGCCTCTCATCTCATTCCTCAGAGACTGAGCTCCAGAACTTTCTTAGTAGTTCGTGTTATTTTTCTACTCTCCTCATGAAACAGACATTATTTTATAATAAATACCTATTTTCTGTTGCAGCCTTTTCCTTAGGGCACCTTTCCTAGAATTTCATTTACTCTAAGACAAGGTAGAGACTACCCCAGTGGTTTGTACTCAGGCTGTGCTTAGTGATCCAGTGTGCACACAAAGGCAGCAATGAAGGTGTTTTTTGCCCTGAGCTCCAGCCTGAATTAATCCCTAAAGGCACTGCAAACTTCCTTATCTTCTCCAGGTCTTTCATCCTGCAAAAGACTGCCTAAGTCTTCACCTCTGCCCCAAAGTCAGAATCTTGTCTCTCATTCCTCTAACAGATTAATGGTCAGTGCCTTTCCAAGGTGAGGCATGAGTCATTGGAAGAAGCATATTCTGATCTTGCAAAATATTTTTTGGTCTTTCATTTTAAAATTTCTAGTTAACATAAAAGGCACACATACCTTTTTTTAAATGTAACCATCTTTAAAACTCTCATCTTGCTTGGTAGTGGCCAATTTTTTTTTCAGCCACTAGGAGCCTTGACAGAGTTCACTTTAGGAATCCTGGAGCTGTATGGCTCTTCTGCTGTCGGATGAATCCTAGAGTATCTGCTCTTAACTCAAAGTAAAAAGTAACTGGCCTTGAAGCATCATGCTGGCATTTCACTTTGCCTATTTCCTGTGATCAGGCTCATTCTCATCCTGCGAAGGTCTCCCCTGTCCACACACTTGTGCTTTGTCTTTTTTCCTACCCTTTCTGTAGCTTTGCTCCCTAGCTGCCTTTGGGGTCTGACCAAAAAACTGTAGTAGATCTAATCAGGTCTAATCAACCATAAACAGTAACAAAAATCCAACAGGAGCTCCCTGATACTTTAATTACAAGCCCGCAAATACCCCGATTTTCTGCTGCTGCTCACACTGATGCTTTCTCTAGCCCTGCTTCGAAGTCACCTGGAGAGGATCACATTCTCCATGGCCTCCCTATTTTCCTTTAGGGGGTCAGTGGGTAAGGTCATGCTCCTAGCAACACAGATAAATGAACAGAAGGCTCAGCCAGAAGTTGAGAGGTGACTTATAATTCAAAGGAACCTTAGAGATCAACTTAATCTAATCCCCCATTTTTCAGGTTTAGAAATGAAGAATTAAGGTAGCCAAGCATCACGCAACTGATTACTAACAGTTGGAGCTAAAAATCTTGTCTTGGGGGTCTCAGTCTGGTGCAAGTAAATTCCATTCAACAGATACCATTGAGGATGAGAATGAATGGTTGCAAATGGTGGTAAGGTTAGAACAGGAAGTCCTCTCGTTTATTTCATGGCTATGTGGAAGTTTAGTGCATTTGGTTTCCTGTGGATGGCTCTCTAAACGGTCGTTCTTACTGCTGCTTGTTGGAGCCACCTCGACCCTGCAGTTAGACCAGAGTAGAACATCATACAACGAGGTGGCGGAGGACTGGAATTAGCACAACTAGTCATTTAGGGTTAACATGGTCAGTGGCTATTAATTTGGTCAGGACAGAGAATTCCACTGGAATGCCAAGGGCTAGCCATTTTACAGCTCATACAGATTTTGAGGACCAGCATTCTGGAGCAGTGGCAAGTACTAAGCAAAGGACCAGGTCACGTGAGCTGGCAGAGGCTTGCTCAGATACTCATACTTGCGGCTAGAACAGTCAGTAACTGCAGTGGCCCTTCCTAGGACCTGAGGTCTTGCCAGCTTCAGGAAGCAGGTACAACAAACAGATACAGCTTTTTGGCTTTGTACGATGGCAGCAATTTGTAGACTAGTGCCTGGCAGAGTATGTTTAATCCATAGAACTATCCTGAGGCAGAAGGAAATTGACTCAGATGTTAATTGACTCGTGTCCAAGGGCATTCAGCTTAAATGAGTTGAGATTTGAGCCTAGAGGTGACCCAAAGGCCATTTGCCTTTTACTATCATGGTGGCTCCTAGATGAGGTTGAAGAAAGTTACTTATTTCTGTAAACTAGCAGTCCTCACACTTTACATGAAAGTCACCCAGGCATAAAAAGTAGGTTTTCACACTTTACAGAGGTGGATGCAGCATAGAAATTGGCATTTTTTAGCAAGTACAGCATATAACGGAGATGCATGTGACCATGGACTCGACCTGAGAACACTGGTTAAATTCTGAGAGGCACTCCCAACTACTTTTTCCATTCAAGTTTCACATCATCAGGGGCCTTCTGGAAATGTCCTTTCTACTAGAGGTTACTGGTTTTTACACTGATCTTGCCTTTACTGGTCCCCACACACATTATGTGTCACCTGGCCTCTGGTTCTTCTGTCTCGTAACTCCTCTCATCCTCCTGGCTTTTTAAAGAGCTACAAGCTTTCTGGAATCTCAAGATCACCCCCACAACATTCTGCTTTCTCATCTATACTTCCTCATATTTAGATAGCAACTCTACTTACGAAACATTCACCTTTGTTAACTGATTCTTTAAGAATCCCTGTGTGGAAGACCAGCAGCTATCATTTCCGTATTGTACAGATGAAGAGAGAACGTTGCTTGTCCATGATTAGATAGTGGAAATAGACATTAGCATTATCCTCGAACTCCTAGCAGAGGATTCTTCCCTTTCTGAACTTATGACACTGAACTGTACAAGATGGGGGACATGATTCTAAAAATAAATCTTAGGAATCTTGAAGGGTAAAGGATGCCTTGGAATTTTTAACTAGGCTGCTGAGATGGCTAAGGAAAAAAGCTCAATCTCAGGGAACGCCAAAGGTTTGCACTAGAGGTCTCCTAGGTGTACCGGCGGCAGCTACAAGCCAACATATAACTCCAGCTACGCACTCAGGGTCTCAGTGTGACCCCGCAGCCTCTGTATCAGCCCACGCCCATGCCCAGACACCTCGACACATCTATTCAATGCAGAATCCATAAAACAGCTCACACCCCATTTATTATTTAAAAATATTTTGTTACAAAAGGAAAAAAATACAATGCAGTATAAAAGATTGACAGCGTCATCAAGTTTATTACACAATTTTCAACCTATCAGAAAGACAGACAAATCACCGACAACAGGGGGACGGGGCCTTGGCCTTTTTGAGGGTTGGGTTTTTTTTTTTCTCCTTTTGCTATCAGGAAATAAAACTAAAAATTGTGTCACTGAGTAAAAACAAAACAGAAATGGGGAGGAAAAAAACTTCTCCAGGTAAACGGCTTTTCTGGTATTCTGGTTTTTTTTTCCTTAAGCTGTCACCTTACTTGGTTTTCTTTACATTTTAAAAACACCCCTGGAGCTGCTCCAGAGGATAAGCACATCAACTTAACACTTGGCCGGTTGGGTGGGTGCCATGTCCTGAAGTAGAGGTGGGGACAGGGTTGGGGGACAGGGAAAAAAAAAAAGCTACAAACCTGCAGCCTCTGCCCCAAGGGAATGTGCCTCTCCAATCCTGGGGGGTACTCCCTCAGTGACCAATTGAGGGCTATGTCAGAAACGTGCAAGGGACAGAGGAAGGGTTCAACTCAGTTTCTCCCCTCTGAGTCGGAAGGGTTTCCGGTGACCCTACATCTCATGTGCCAAGTCTCATCTCACATTCCACGTCTCTTCTTACGTTAGATGTCAAGTCCCCTGTAGATGCACACAGAGGTTACATCCATCACCCCATGGGTACTGCGGGACTCTGTTGCTGTGTCTTCCTTCAGCAGCAACCACATCACAATTTGGGTATTATGGGAAAAGCAATGCCATTTGCCTGTGTAGAAAATGGCCCCTGGAGTCTGAGCTGAGCTCATTCAAGTCAGTCTCCACTTCTTCCTTGCTCTTTATAAGAGGCCAGAAGTAGCCTCAGAGAGAGTGAGGGGAGCTACTAAGTCAATAGTCTAAAGGTGGAAAGACACCAAATTTGTGACTTTACCTGCCTACTAGTGCCAGGTTATCCCACAGTTAAGTAAAAGTATGTACCTGGGGAATGCAAGCCCATGCTTACATCAAACCTGAAAAAGAAAAGTCTATGGAAGTAGGCCGTATCCCGCCCAGCTTGCCTCCTTCCCCACTCCTCCTTGTACTTCACAAGAGTTCTGCACTGCTGAGGTCCGATGTCCCAATCTCCCAATGGCAGTACCTTCCTCTAAAACAAGGAAGCAGCCCTCTTGGGGGAAGGTCTCCACATGTGAAATGGAAAAGCCCCAGGGAAAGGAATACCCAGTAGAGCTGGTTATTGCAAGAGGCAACCAAGCATGAAGCAGCAGAGGGTGGTAACTGGCTCTGCCAGGCTCCTCAGCAGAAAACAACCTTGTGGGCCTTCTCTGCTTAGGAGGGGCAAGTCCACGGAGGAGGCTGGGCAGCAGGGAGTTGGAACAGTTCATCCCTCTGGGAGGTCAGGGAAACAAACCATCAATATGTAAAGGTGAAACAAACAGGAGAAGCTTTTCATAAGGTAATTTCTGTTCTCATGGTCACTCCTCAAAGGGCTGGGAAGGCAGAGGAGTTAAAGAAGTGGTTTGTTAGCAAGGGGTTTGGACCCTCTTGGCCCCATTAAACCTAGTGCTGAGGGCAGGACTCTGGGCATATTCTGGCACCCCAGTCACTCCAAGATCCCATGTGGAGCATCCACTTTCTTTGGGAAGGAAGTCTTCCCATCAGCCTCACCACTGATCTGCTCCGGGAAAATCAAGAAACTCATGTTTCCTTGGACAAAGCACCACTCTGTCTGGAGACCAGGGGTCTGAATGTGTGTTCTTCCTGTCTGCCACCCCTCCCAACCACACAGAGTCTTTAGGTTCTTTCCCCTGGCAAACAGGAGGTGTGGAACTGGGAGGGCTGCCAGGCAGTCTTCAATCCTGTAGGGCAGAGGGTACTCCTGGGTGTCTTGGGAGGGTTAGGGGTTTGGAGGAAGGGGAAGGGGTGGAGCGGCCTCCGTCCTTTAGTCCTGGATCAAGGTGAGGAGATGCAAGTCCATTAAAAAAAATTTGCTTCGAACCAGACTCCTGCAATGAGAACATCAGAAAAGAAAACAAATTAGAGGTTACTTTCTTATTAACGGACTTATATGAGTTACAGTGGCATTTTCTAAAGTTACAACATATGAAAGAGGGGAAGTAGACAGAATGCAAGCCTGGGAGAGCAAAAGAAAGCAAGCAGGATTGTCTGGCAGTGTCTGGCCCTGTGAGTGGCGAGGCAGTGGTTGGAGGAGAAGCTACAGTGAGCAGAGAAAAAAGCAGTGACATCTTACTTTAAGGTCAGTGTGGGAGATAATGAAATGAGGTCTCAAAGCAATTTGGCTGACTTTGGCTAGAAAAGTATGGAAACTACAACATTTCAGGAAAAGTTAGTATAAGGGAACATGGGAGTTTAAATACTGTTTCAGAAAATCTATTCTGAGTAAGTCATAGCTTACCTTAAGGGGAGGGGGGTAAAATCTGGAAATGGGAGGGTACAATGGTAAGAGAACAAGTGTGTACATAACAAAATTCATTAACCCCCAAACACCCAAAAGACTTAGCAGGGAGCATGTACTTAGACAAGAAACTCCTAAACTTTTTTCTTTTAAAGAAGCCCTGGTTAAAACAGATTTCAGCGTTTTTACAGGTACACAGTTCTTACAAGAAATGTGTGTGCACACACACAGAGCCAGAGAGATTCTAAGTTGTAGTAAAACTCAAGAGATTTTAAGTTTTTCCCCAGATGACAGCTGTTGGTGAGGGACCAAGCAGCATACTAACACCATGCAGGAGGGATCTGGCCAGGAAAGCAGAAAATGGAAATAATCGGTAGTCACCATCCAAGAAACCTAATTAGCATAGTTAAGAACTGCCAATAGTAAGGCAATGTTAAGCCACTTGTCACATCTCTATCAAACTTAAGGTCCCTAGTACGCTCAACCCTTGTTCCAGTGTTATAGTATCAATCTGTCAATCTGACCATATAAAACAGAATTACTAGTTAGAAGGAGAAAGGGGGATTATATTCAGGCTAAGGATATATACTAATGTCCACACCGGCAATGTAGCGTAACACACAAATGCTCACCCTTTATGTATGCACTTCTGTAACATGGAGGAGCTGTCCAAGTTAAAACACGTCTACAAACTGCCTGATTCTTCTCACTCTGAAATGGCAGTATTTCAGCTTGGGATCCTCACAGTCTGTTATGGCCTCTGCCTTCTCTAAATACCTACGCAGACAGGTATCTGTCTCAATTTGTATAAGGGAAACTGAGGCTCTCATTGCCTTCTCAATTTCATACCACTGGGTTTATGAATCTTTGCATTGGCTCAGAATTGAACAGAATGATCAATTTTCATTAGACCAGCAGGACAGGAATGTGGTGAGAAAGACTATTTCAAGTAAGAAAACACCCTATAATGAGAAAAGGGCCAAGGACTACAAGAAGTCAAAGCGACAGATCACTTAATAATAGGACAAGACAGGAGGCAGCTGCACTGCTTCCCTAGATGAAACACACTTGTTTGCTCTCAGGACGCCTGTCATACAATAGAAATACTACTATTTTCAACTAAAAGATACTGTACACAGAGCTTGCGAAGTTCTCAAGATAAATGTACCATCTCTCCAACATGAAATCTCCTAAGTTACAACTTGGTAAACTTCAGAAGGAATTAAGA
Organism: Smutsia gigantea; assembly: GCA_032199065.1. Taxonomy (NCBI): domain Eukaryota; kingdom Metazoa; phylum Chordata; class Mammalia; order Pholidota; family Manidae; genus Smutsia; species Smutsia gigantea. The sequence continues at coordinate 159,512 of JAVSCE010005603.1, read as the reverse complement.
CATCCTATGAGACATTTTGCGGGTGTCTGATTCAGTTCTTTCGGACTAATTATTTGGAAGGAATGACTAACATATCTAAGGGTAACTAGGAAAAATAGGGAATTAGAAAACCTGCATCAGAGTTCATTTCCCTCATCTTGTCACAGGCCAGATGACTGTTTTCTGGGAACTGCAAGTTACGAGATTTTTAAGTTATCCTAATTGAATCATCCTCATAATGGAAGACATAGTCCCATTTTACAAGTGGAAGAAACTAACAAAATGACGGCTAAAGTCTCAAGTTCAGATGTTGAATCTCCGAAGTGCCGATTAGTGGATCTCACAATTTCTCTGTCAAAAGGCTATGAGGAATGTGTTCTAACTACTAAACTGAAGATGCTCTGCACGGACCAAATAACACCTCCAGGGGCCACGTTGATTCTAGTGATGTCCAAAGGACACACACCATGGGCTGCAATATTAGGGAGGGAGGGAAGCTGGACCCACAAGCAACACTAGCAACTGTGCTACCTCAAACGAGACTGGAAACGCGGCTGTTAGAGAAGCCATGGGACCAGAGCAAAGCCCTCCTCCACTGCCCGCCCTCCTGCCCAGGCTGGGACTGCTAGCTGTTGGTAGGCTCCACCTTCCCTAGGGTCCGCTTTTCTGGAGCATATGTGGAGACCTCTCAGAACTCCTGCAGAGTCTAGAAAGAAGTATGTAGAACCCACAGCCTAACTGTTGATTTTATGTGGGTTATCCTAGATTTCAGTGGTGGTGTAAGATTTTGTGGAATAAATGAGTGGTTTAAGAACAGAGAAGAGGCCAGCAAAACATGTTAGTAACTTTTCATTTTCCCATGTATTCTTCACCTATAGAATATGAAAAGAATTTCCAGGTATAACTCTGCTTAAGTTAATGGCAGATGCTGCCAAATGACATGGTAGAGGGCATTAGCCAAACATAACAAGACTCTTCATGTTGGTTAGTAGGCTCTCACTAGGCAAAACACTGCCATTTTCCAACTGTTTATAATCCAGGTATTGCTTGTGAACTAAAGGCACTCAGGTATTGGAGGGTTTCCTTTCTTCATCAGTCATCCATCTATCTACCCAAAGATACCAAACAGAACTGTACCTACTCCTCACCCTCCTTCACCATTACCATTACTTCAGGCCAACCAAATTGGCCAAAAAGCAAGGAAGGACAGCTTCACAGTGTGCTTGATGTGAAACCACAGCACTGAAGAGAAACCCCAAAGTCACCTGGGCCATGCAACTGCCTCCAGGAATCACCAAAGGGCCACCTAACCAGAGTCTAGACTCCTTTACAGACCTCCACAGAAACAGAAGAAACAACCACTTTTGCTTATATAGAAACAATCTTTGCTGGAAGCTTTCTTTCAGTTGGATTGCGAAGCTGGTGGGATGTGACCTGAAACTACATGCTCCCCCCACCCCTGCCCAATGCAGAGCCTGTCAGAATGAAAGCAACAGAAAAAGCACAGCTGAGAGATGCAGTGATTAAGTCCTGATGACACAGCTGGAGCCCCTGGAGCCAACCAAGCCCAACCCAATTTTCAGTTACCTGAGTGAATATATACTCTGCACCCCCCACCTCTCCTGCTTTTGTTTTGCTTAAAACACAAAAAATCACTGTTTTTCCCCAAAACAAAAACATCCTTCCACTGATGTATCTTCCACATGCTCTCTAAAGTGAGTAAATAAACTTTTTTTCAGATCTGCTTTCTCCTAACTAAAGTACCTTGATTTACAAAATGTTTCTAATAAGACATTAGTTCTTAGAATCATTAATGTTGCACGCTGGAAACTAACAAGCAGGCAATGGCCTTACTTTTCTGTCTTGGTCAGTTTTCCTGATTTTTTTACTTGGTAGTTTGGTGGGATTAAAATATAACAGTAGTAATAACAAAGGCTACCATTTATTCAGAATTTATCACGTGACAGGTGCCATGAATGCTAAATGCTCTACATGGATCACCTCACTGAACACTCAACAATTCAGTGAGACATTTACTAGTGAGCAAACTGAGGCACACAAAGTCATATGGCTGGAGGAGTTGGGCTCCCACTCTGGCATCTGCCTGCAGACCCTGTGCATGCTGTCTCAGATACCAGGCCAAGGCAGTGAAGTAACAAGCAAGACCAGCTTAATCTCGGGTCCCTCTCAGGGTGAGACTCATCACACAGGAAATCTGCCCTTCAAAATTTTCAGATACTTAAGTCAAAAGACACCCCTTGACCTTTATTTGCTTTAAAAAGAGAAATCATCACTATCGGGAGTTTTTCCTTCATAGAAGATCACCCGCCAGGCCAGGAATGGGGCTTTGTCCCACCTTTCTCAGTGGTGCCGGTCCCGTTCCCTGTCCCGGTGTCTCTCATGCTCCCGGTTCCGGTCTTGGAAATAATCATCATGCCGATCTTCGTTATGAAGCAGGTCCCGGTGCCTTCTGCTGCTCTCACGGGACCGGCTAGGTGACCTCTCTCGGGACCGATGTCTTTTCCTATTAGAAAGATCCATCAACTTCAGTTGGCCCACCACAATCTTTCCAAGACAGCTGTGTTTTGGTATCTACCAGCATTTGTCTAAACTATTCTTCCATTATGGGTCCACTGTCTGAGATGTTAGCTTTTTGAGGACTAGTCTTTCTTGGGGAAATAACAACAGTTAAATTTGTTGAGATCTGTATCAGGCACAGTGCAAAAAGCTTTACATGCTTCTCTCACCTAATCTTTACAACAAATCTGTACAACAAGTATTATTACTGCCCCTTTCTTAAAAATGAGAAAAATGGGACTTGGAAAGTTGATTAACTTCCATATTCCAGATCATACAGGCAGTTACAAGCAGACTTGGGATTCAGATCCAACCATGGATAGCTCCAAAACCCATGTCCTTAACTCTACCAGTCTGTCCCGTTTCCTAATGCCCACTGCCACACCCAGCACAGACTCCAGATATTACAACATTTACTAAAAAATGCAAATGTTTGATTAATTCCTTCCCCTTAAAGACATCAGGGCTAGGCTGGCTCTTCTATACAGGATCTTGCCAAGTTTACTGTGCTCCTTTTGCCCTCTGCCAACCTGGAGGAGTGCTGTCCAGGGCTGGTGGGCTGCTGACGCAATCAACTCACCTGGATGAGCTCCCGCTGGCACCCACACTGTAGGACTTGGCTTCAATGCCATGAAGACAGTCCTTAAGAGAGGAGATGAGGACCCGGCAACGCTCATCATTGGCGACCCGGGACTGTTTGATAACAGCAATGGCTGTGAGCAGCGTCTCAATCGCGTCGCTGTAATCCCCTGATGGGGGATGGACGGGAAAGGCCAAGGATGAGCAGAGGCAGTAAACTAACTGGACCAAAAAGAGAACTCAGGAGGACACAACCAAGGGTAACCTGACCATGGTAAAATGGATGAGGCAGAAGTGGCAGGTATAAAACTAGTTGGCACGTACATTCCAATGGTGTAGTGGATGCATAAACTGGTACATTTTTGTCTGAGGGCTATGTGACAATATCTATTAAAATAAACAGTGTGCATACTTTTTGACCCAGTAATTCTAAAAATGTTCACACCTCACAACTATGTATGTTTAACTATGTTTGAGCAGTGTTTGTTTTATCAAAGAATTAGAGACAACTTAAAGCTCCTTCAGTAGGGGCTGGCTTTGTAAATTATGAAATCACATAATGACAGTTCTATAGAATACCACATAGTTATTAAAAAGCATGATGTAAACCTGAGATGAAACATAGTAATCCACGCAAAGTGCTTAGAACAGTGCCCGGCACCTAGTAAAGGCTCAATGAACATTAGGTATTATTATATATTGATATAATACATGTCCAGAATATATTAATTTCTTGAAAGTTACAAAATTACATTCCATTTTTGTAAAAACAATCAGTTACATACTGTTATATGCACAGAAAAAAATACCTGGAGGATAGATACTAAATTGTAAAAGATGATCTTGGTGGTGGTCCTTTATAGAGGACTTGATAAACATTTAATTATTTCTAAATCTGAATTATTTCTAAACTATAATCATATGTGTGTATACATATGTATGACATATACTGAAAACATATAAATGCAGTATATTTATATATTCTGAATCATACTGCCATCAACAACTAGCCTCTTCGTCCCCCAAATGTGAATAATGCTTGGCTCAGGAAGAGTGGTCTCAGGGTGGGTATCTGCACAATGCTTTTCCAAGCTAAGTTAAGGACATTAAGTACAGAAGATAATGTGAGGAAAGCATGAAACCAGAGAAGGGTCCAGGGATGATGAGGACTGGTAGCTTCCTCTGTGCAAAGCAGTATGAACAAAATGGAAGCTATGGGGGAACTGTGATTCTATGGTGGCCCAGGAGCACCGGGATGTTAGCTCTACCAGGGTGAAGAACTATTTTGTAGGCATTCAATAAATATCTGGTTTGAACAACTGCAATGAAAACAACAAAAAGGGAGGGGGCACTAAACTCAATTACTACTTGTTTCAATGTGAAGGAACTGGTGGGAAGGAATAGTCATTATTTTCTTACACTCTTCTGTATGTCTGACTTGTTACAATGAGCACAGATTACTTTTTAAAGAATCACTCAGATGCCAATGAACGTTTCCTGATAGAACAAAGAGACTACATATGCTTCCTGTCTTTAGCCTACTCTGTGGATTCAAATTTTGCAGCCACAGACGAGAAATGACAGAAAACAGATGATAATATTTAGGGTTCACTTGTTTCTTAGGAGCTCTGACAGCCTGCATTTACATTCATGGGGGAAAATCACAGGAAGGACATGAATATGACTAATACCATAATGTGAAACTTGGACCAGTACCGAAATTTCCCTGTGCCCAGGGCTCTCAGAATTAGGACTTTTGGTTCTGTCCACTTAATACTAACAGCAGGGCAAGAGTTATCTCTAAGGGCTTATTACGCCTTAAGATGACACCCAGCAAACCTGCTTCCTTCTAGGAGAGGCTACATGGAGGTCACCAGCTCTGCCTGGTCCCCTAGATGTAATCAGTTCCATATCAAACCATCACCTAGTTGAGGCATCTATCCTAAAAACCCAGGGTCTATACTTTGCATTGGAACCATTATATGGACACCAGATCCACTCATCCACCACTGAAATCAAGATCTCCACAGGCAGGGATTTCACTCTACAATAAATACCACAATGAGATGTTATTAGTTATTTATTTATATTCTAGGCACTAAGCTGGTTTTCAAGGGGCAGGTCTAGATACAGGGTAATAAACATTACCACTGGATCTTCCTGAAAAGTCAAGAAATGAGGTTACATACTACTTTTCAAAATATACCACTCTTTAAGAATCTCACAGTGCTCCAACTTTATCTTACTGCACTTGTTGCCAATGGAAATGACAAAACAATGGAAAAACTAAAGGTAAGAAGAAGGCAGCAAAGGTAAGGGGGAATTACCTGCGCTAGCTCCAGATACGGCTTTGGAAATGGCACTGCTGGAAATTGCTCTGTTTCGCTTCATGATCTCTTCAAATTCTGCTTCACTCACTGTAGAGGGTGGTGGCGCCGATTCTCGGCTGCACAGAATTAATACCATTCCTGTTTGCCCACACCCCCCTTCCCTGCCATACTCCATGGTACTGTTATTTAACTATGCTCTCCCATACAACGTCTTAAATGCTTCTTAGCCTGTTCACATTTTAGGTAACCATAATCTCTTTAAGGACAGCCATATACTTTTCTGATTTTGGTATGACCTAGTAGTACTGGACATTCACAGCATTGCTAATAGCCACTTATGGCAGTCAATTTAACTGGGCTCCTTAGAAAGGGATACAAAGGACATGGTTTGCGCAAAGAGATAAAGATGCAAACAAAACACCAAATAAAAATATCATCTAATAGGCAGTTAACTATTTCCCAGGCCTCAACACTATGACAAGAGTTTCCACAAGAGAAAACACAAGAATTCAGTGCTTTCTTCTTCAGGGAGAACAAAACACTTAACGCACTGTCTACCCTACCATACCTGGCTCAGACCTGAAAGGAACAAGATAGCCCTTACCTGCCATGGTGATTATAGGGTGCTGAGGCCTTCATGTAAGTATCAGGTGGAGGCCCCACTGTGGCATTGGGTGGGGGGAAGAAGGCTGGGTTGAGGTGAAGGGCAGGTGGGATGGCGCCAGGCGGAGGTACAGCAAGATGAGGAGGTAATCGAGGAGGAGGGGGCATGAGATGCTGGTAGTGGATGCCAGGAGGAGGAGGAGGGACCCCAAAGCTTGAGGAGAGAGGTGGTGGGGGTGGAATTGGCGGTGGGGGCAGACCCATCAGGGGAAGGGCTGAAGGAGGGCGATTGAAGTAGGGCAGCACGCTGGGGGGCTTATCCACGCGGGCAGATGAGGGTACAAGGTTCTCAGAGGGTGTGGCCCGTCCATCAGTAGAATCACTAGAATCTCTGGAGTGGGCCCGTGGAGGTATTCCTATGGAGTAAAACAGAGCTAATGTTACTGCCCAGGCTGTACACATACCTATGGGACCAGCTCATCCTTCAGCAAGAGTCATCTGAGGAAGGTGACAGGCAACCAAGAAAGAATATAAAATCACCCACTACCCTTTCTTTGGTCTCAGAGAAAAAGGTCAGAAGCAACTTCAAGACATAAACCCAGAAAGCAATACGATCCTTAATTCTATGTTAGAGAATGTTTTTTATCCCGAATTCTTAGTGCTTCATGTTTAATTTATCCTTAGGGTTGTTTTCTATTTTTAAATGTCAAGCGACCCCCACAGGAAAATGAGTGTTGAAATATGTTCACTAATGTTTGGCTGGATTCAAGCTGATTTGAAATCCCACATTCCCTGACGAGATCAGGGCCTCTCTCCTTAGATGGGTACTAGTTGACCTTCTCTACTCTGCTGTACACTTGAAATTTCCTTTTTGCCATGGTGCTTTGGGCAGGAAGTTAGGGGAAGAGAAGGAAGGGCAGAAGATGGGTGACAATTCTTCCATCCACATAACAAAACTAGTAATTGGGATGGGGAAGAGACATACAACAAAGAGTAGAAGATTAGACATAAAGTGAGAGGTAAAGAGAAAATGGGAGATAAGCCAAGAAAAGATATGCCTGCAGAATGAGCAGATGGCACACAGCTGACAGAAGATACTCATAACAAAAGCTTGTACACAACATGCTTCGGATCTGGGGAACTCCCACTACATTTCAGTGGCCCAATGCCTCTACCTCCCTGAGCAGACTACCAGGAGCACCATCACAGCACACTGGTGTGGTGCTGTGCACAACAGGTGCTCAAAACACGTTTGTATACAGCTGGAATGTGGCTCTGACAGGTCACTTGGTTAAACTTGTTCCCTCTCTCCAATTTAATAGTCTACTCTAAGCCTGATTAATGTGGAATCCAAGAGAAGAACATGCTCACATGGCCTTGGGAGTGGGTGGGGTACAAAGTGCCTCTAGCAGACAATGTGGAAAGAGGGATGAGCACTCCTTGAACTACAGCTTGTTAGTGAGCCCCAGCTTCTGATTAAAGCACAAAATGGCACTTATCACCCAGGGAACCACCTTGGTGTCTCTACTGCAGGACATCACCAGTGCATCTCACAGCACTCTCCTGCTTCTCATGGCTCAAACACATGGCAACCTGCGTCTTCTGAGTTCTTTCCACCTGGAGAAGAGCTACTAACAAGTGTGATCCTCTGAAAGCTAGCCACCTTCCCAGCTACTGTTCCCACATCTGTAAGGGTTCTGTTTGTATCTATAGCTGCAATCCCAAGAGTAGCAACTGTTTTTAAGCAGAGAAATCCAGCAGCTGTACTTAGTGAATTAACAGAGCGCAAGTCTATCAAAATGACACTCAGGCATCACCATCATTTCAACAAATGTAATACCAAGGAATAAAAAGCCAAGCAGAGGTGGGAATGTTACCTCTGCTGTGTCTGTAAAATTACACTTCTTAGGAAAGTTAGAAGAGGGCTGAATTATAGAATGACTTGGGAACAGAAGGGACTTGAAAATTCAAGTTGTCAGGGAGAAAGTGTATGCCTTCTAACCCAGAACAGTGGGAACTCACATCACATTTACCTAGGCTCTCAATAATAATTAAAAGAAACAGTTGTTCCTATGCTAGAGAGAAGTGGCCATATTTCCACCTTCAATCAATCAAGGTCTCAGCAGACTACTCAATCAGAAAAGGCACTATTTGGAGAGCAGGACCTATGCTGTGACAGACCGTAGGTGATGAAGCTTTGCCACTCTCCCATTCCCCCAGTTGTAGTAAAAGAAGGTAATTTGCTGTTTCAGGCAGGGCTTTGCAGGGTAGCTGCACCTTGGTCAGGGCAATCCCAGGTGTGGTCCTCAGGTTTCGCAGGTTCAGAAATTCGATTTAAACACTTCACCTAGGGGTGATCGGACCCTAGGAGATTGATTCACGCTAACCAAACTCACAAGAGACTGATTCATAAACCAGAATGCCAATTTATTAATTTACAACGAGAAATTTAACTGCCAAGCAGACCGGAATACTTGTGTCGGCTGGTCAGCGCATTCTCTTCCCAGTAGGAGAGCCTAGTTGGGAAACCAAATTAGTATCAGAAGGTGGCTTAGTGAGTACAGAGTCAGAATAAAGGGAGTTAAGGTGAACTTAAGGGATACTATCATCAAGCTAAAGTATATGATGCAACTTTCTTTACTAATGGGAAACTGCCAAGCAGACTAATAAGATATGTGGTAATCAAAAGGGCACCCTCTTCCCTGGACAATGCTGGAGATGTTCAATTCTCATTCTTTAGCACTCCCTTTGGCAGATCCTCACAGGGCATCCTCCCTGTGTGTGTTCATGACAAGGTTATGGCCATCTTTATAAACCTTACTTACATGTAGGGCGGCTGCTTTTTGGCACATTTTTACATTTAAAACTATTTTTAAAGTAGAAACACATAACTTAGAGTCGACAGAACTTTAAATGTCATGTATCTAGTTCACCTGGGGGAACAGGCTTTAAACAGAAAGTGACTTGCCCAAGGTCACACAATAAGTTAGTGGCTGAACCAAACAGTAACCTGAACCCGCCTGGCTGCCAGCACAGTGCTCTTTCTGGTATACAGCCTCATTTTTTGGCCCACCTAGTGACCATGCCACCACCCATAACCGCCACCACCCACCCTCCCCCAAACTCCTCCACATTGTAGGCTAAGCCTACACACAAAACACAAACCCACAAACACCCCCCCTTCATACAGATGGTCTCCACGTACCCCCTCTTGGGACTCGGACGCACTCACGTTTCCGAGCCTGTGCCTCAAACTGTGACAGGTTTTGCCGGGTGGCTGGCCTCACGTCCACTTTTTCTCCATTAAGAACTTTTCCCGGCAAGAGTTCCAACAATTTGTGGACAGAGTTTTCAGAGGCTACCACCACCTCAGCATACCTTCAGGAAGAAAAATTAAAAGTGAGATCTATTAGACAGCTGAGAGAGGAACAAAAAATTCTCTTCCACTTATAGTGAAAATTGGTAAAGCAAAAGACAGCTTGCTTACATAAAACACACATATAAAAAGGTATTTGGAATTAGAAATCAGCTTTCTTTGCTGCTCAATGGACAGCTGTTCTAAGGTCCTTGGTCCCCATTCTAAGGCAATTTGCCAAAACCAAGGCAGTAAACTGGGCCAGGGGTGGGAGGGATTAAAATCCAGGGGTGAAATACAGTGCAGATCTTATTCCAATGGTTAAAAACTAAAAGGGGCTCAAATCCAGACCTCACCCTTTGGACTGGCCGTTTGCTCGATTCTCTGCAAATTTCAACTCCACCACATCATAGACTCCTATAGAGCGAATAACCTGGATCAGCTGCTGGTCTGTGGTCCACTGGGGTTGGCAAGATGGAAAAGGAAGAAGTGTCAAGAGCTACACACACCCTCACTAGAGTCCCAAATCCTTCCCCCAAACCTAGGATTCTAGTCACACTCATAAATTCCTACAGGAAACCCAAGGGCCAATCAGTACTTCAATTAGTGCAGGGTTTTCTTATTGTCCTCACCTACAGAAAACCACCTATCCCCTCCCCATTTTTAGAGATTAAAAAGAGTAAAACCTATTTTAACTTTGCCATTTGGGCTGGCTGATCTTCGATTCAAACTGATTACTAACAACATTTAATTACAGACCTGATACGCTGGTTTGACCATTGTCAGGAATTTTCCCCTCAGTGGGGAAAAACCACCCCCACCACCAGCTCAAAAACATGTCAGACAATAACTTTTGCAGAACCACCACCGCCTACCCCATGTGTACTAGATCCATCAAGTTCTCTGATCCCTATCACCCATAATTACCACAGGACCATCTAAAAACCACTAAGAGTTCAAAGTGTTCACTCTGAAATCTCATCCCACAGATGGCCCTGCCAGACATAAAGCCCCAGGGTTGGGGCATTAACAAGATGGCAGAAAAAGCAACTACCCACTTAATCATTGCCTTCTTCGGCACCAGTACGTCCTCAGGATAGTTCTCTTTCAGAGATCAATGCAACCTGATCCCAGGAAAAAGAAATCCAACCCCATCAGGGCACAAAACAGTTCAACAGTGGTTTCTGAAAATGCCGTCACCTCCCAGTGATCTCCTTCCAACCCACCCATAATACTTTGTGGTTACCCACGCTCACCCAGGAGAAGCTGCCCACATAGACCGCTGCTCGCCTATTACGCAGGCCACTGTAGGTGTACAGAATTGCAGGGGTCTTGTTATTGGGTTTGGGAGATGGCTCCTGGCGAACAGGAGGTGGCGGCTCTGTGCTGCTGCTTCTGTCATCTGAGGGCTGTGAGGTGGCTGTCAATACGTCATCATACAGGTCAATCTGGTCTGTATTGTTGAACTCTGGGTCCTAAGAGATGAGGGGTTGGCAAAGGTGGGTTCACAAACCTTCTGTTTTGTTCATTCTATTTTGTTCTAGTTTACTTAGAATCCACAGTCAAATACTTTATAAAACAACATACAAAACTTGCTGGTTTTACTTTAGCAAACTAGGTAAGAAAAACTTCCTCATTTAAAAAAGTTTCATTTAATTTTGCTTATATAGGTTTTCTCCCAAGACCCTGTTAATAGTCCACAATGTTTCTAGCTTTAGCCAGCTGTGAGACTCAAAAGGTACATGATAATTAAATAAGCAAACTAAGAAAGCATAAAGATGCACCTGGTATTGTTATCAATGAGGTCAGCTTCTAAAGGCCACACTAAGATACACTAATGAAAGTTTATTTTCAACATCTTATGCTATTCCCAAAATCAAGGGTTAACACAAAACTTACTATTCTATTTAGTAAGTAAGAGTATATTTATTTAGAAACAGAAATGTTAAAGTAGGAACCAAAATGCAAAAAAGAAAGGGAGTTAACTGGTTTAAACTTTTTCATTTACACAAACTGTTGAGGGAAGCTCTAAAACTTAGAGTACACAATACCATCTTTCTAATACTAATCAAAGAAATATTAAACAATGAAAGTTCTCTAAAATGTACGGGTCAGAAAAAGGACAAGCATCTGTATCATAAACTGTGTCACAGCAATATGCATTTTACCGTATGAATGTGTACTCTGGAAGGTATGTGAGACACGCTTTTTACCCATGTGATACATTACTGTTACAGACTGAATGTTCGTGTCCATCTAAAATGCTTATGTTGAAACCCTACTCCGCAAAGTGATGGTATTAGGAAGTAGGGCCTTTGGGAGGTAGTCACAACTAGATGAAGTTTTGAGAGTAGAGCCCTCATGAATGGCATTAGTGCCCTTATAAGAGTCAAGAGAGAGCTTGCTTTCTCTGTTCTCCATCATGTGAGGATACAACTTGGAAGAGCAACGTCACCAGAACCAGACCCTGATTTCAGCCTTCTAGCCTCCAGAACCGTAAGAAATAAATTTGTTGTTTATAGTCACACAGTTTTTGGTATTTTATTATAGCAGTCCAAGCTAACATGATATCCCCCAAATCTTAAGAACACAAGAACTACTATCAAGGGATTTTAAAGTGTCAGATTTTACAATGTTATTATCTCAAAGAGATCTTTTCATTTCAAGGATCGGACAAGTACTTTGTCAGACAACATTCTAAAACATTCAAAATGACAGAGACAGGGAACTTCAAAGTGTTTTGGGAAACTACAGCTCATCCATGTCACTGATGTTTTTTTTAAGAAGGGAATAAACCTACATTAGGTAACTTTTCTAGTTTCTTGACGAAAGAGTCATTTCCTCTAACACAACTCAGCACAGGAAGTTCCAATAACTTTCTCCCTTCAATACCATCACACGAACTAGTGATTCTGAAGTGAGATTAGAGAGAGACTCAAGACAAAATACATTCTTAGACCTTCGTGCCATCACAAAATACTGGAAACAATCAGTTTCTCAGTTTATCTGAACAACAACGGAAAAACATGCACAGTAAGACAATACCACTAGACTTCTGTCAGTGAAGGCAAGAGGATTCTACTTCCTGGGGCATGTAAATAATTTCAAATATTATGCATACTCCAAAAGAGAGGAGACACCCCACAGAAGAAGAGTTTAAACCTTGTAAAAAAGTCAAAAGAGGAATGGCAAAAGAGAGTAAACACTTCAAGGGCAACTTAATTTTTAAGAAAAGGAATCAGGCAGAGAAGCCCAAGAAAACTGTTCTATGTAGTTGAACCTATAAATGAGGATATCGTGAGTGTGTGAAGAACAGGGAGAAAAGCTAACACTGGAGAGCACAGAGTGGGTATAAACTGAGTAAGATAAAGATGCCGAAGGCTAATAAACACTTCGTGTGTGAAATACCTCAAGGTCCTTATGTCTCAAACTATTCCTACTCTAGACTAACCACCTTTTTATTCATGTACTAGGTATGGTGATTTGCTCTTGGGGTTCAAAGTAGAGAAGGACTTAGAAACCATTTGATCCTCTCCAGTACTCTAATCCCTCCCTAGAGAGCACAACTTCACACCAGGGTGCCCCCCTATTTTTTTAGATCAAGGACTTTGAAGTGGAACGTAAAGGGAATAAGGAAACACACCATGTTGGATAGTCAGTGGAACCAAATCGGGATTTCTTCCATGCAATATCTGTAATTAAGAGATGTGTGTCTAAAAGTTGTAATACAAAAAATTAGGGAACTAACATGCAGATTTGGAGATGACATTATTACCTATGATATCAGCTCAGAGATAAAACAGATCCCCAGGAAATCCTTCATACTGTAAATCTAAGCAAACTATTCCTTCAGGGTCCCTTAGAGACCATGATAGACTCAATCCTGGAAGAGCTTGGTATCTGGGTCACCTTACCACTTTAAGAAACATAAAGGATTCAATGACTGCAAATTGTCAACAAGATTCAAACCATCTCTCAGCCACAGAGCTTCAGTTCAAAGAAGTTTCTGATACACAGGACAGAGGATGCTACTAAGAATTTTACTGAAGAAACAATGTATCAAGTTGTGCTTGGATTTAATCTTTCAGCAACACCAATTCATTTAACTTCTTCAGTGGTTAAAACAGAAAAACAGATAAGGGCCTGAGGTTTTCTTGATTACCAAATGAACTGGTGATTTACGCAGTATTGGATTAGGTTAAAGCAAAACCTAATTCTACAAATTAAGTGAAAAAAAAATAAATGTTTACATGCATTGATGCTGAAGGTTTCACTCCAGGGAGATAAAAAAAGGAAGTATGTATTTAATACAGGATGAGTATTCAGGAAAAAATATGTGTTTTAAACAAACAGAATTGTGACTGTCTCATGAAGCTTCTTAACAAAATAGAACTCGCCGAAGTTTGAATTTAAGTAAGAACTATTCTACTTGTATGCTCAATGTTCCTACCCTTCAGCCCTCCTTTTCTCTGATATTTGAGGGAAGTAGTAAAGCCTATGATTTTTCTCAAAGCAACCTACTCCATTAGTTTCTTTTTAATTGTAACCAAAGCTCAAAGTTTCTGACTTTTATAATGCCATTTTCACATCTGTTACTGTCCATACTGCCCTCAACCACCAGGAATGGAATCTCTCCTGAGTAGAGGGATCCATTTTTTTCCTCCTACCTCACTAGTCCCAACACAGCCTAGCAAACATAAGTAGTTCAGTAAAGATCTGTTGATCAAAGGAAAAGAACTGGGCACACTGTGCAAAGCACCTATTTTAGCACAAGGAACAGAGACGAAACACTCAGCAAAGTGGCAGTTCGCGTTCATGTTTCCAGAGTTCTCCCCAGCCCAAGACAGCAGATGTGACTCTCAAGACTCTTAATGGAAGAGGAGTAAAGTGATTCTGCAAAAGAGACTTTTGCAGCATATGTTGTAAGATCAGAACATCAGTACCATAGGGTTACATCTAGGAACTGTGTTCATTTTGCCTGGGGAGCAAAGTGCATAGTTCAGCTTAGGGTGAATCAATAACATTCTTAAAACATTCTAAAACACAATCCATACTGGCTGCCTTCAGTCTACGCCTGCTTTTAACAATGCAAGCGAAATAGAGCTTTTATCATTTCTTTAGCTGCCTTTAAATTACATTAGAACCAGTTTTGCCAAAAATTAACTCATTTGTGGGGGGAAAAAGCACCCCTCCCCTGACCTTCCACAGATATAAAATATTTAAAATCTATACTTTGACTTGTGAAGCCTCAATTATTATTTCTTTCATATAAATGTTAATTAGTCCACATACCATCTTTGGCTTACCTTAAACCCATAAAAAAGTCCTTTTTAACGGAAGAGACCACAGAACTGTAGAGACCAATGTCTTCTACCCTGACAAAGCAGTGATCACTGGACAAGGCCTGTGTCTTGTCTATGACCTACAAGCTATACTGCTTAACAAGTTATGAAATCTCATTTTCTCAGACCAATAGTGGCTAGCCCTCTGGTCAAGAATCCTATTTCTGCCCATTTCCCAAAGTAAATCAGTAGCACTGTTATCAAACCACAGATAAGGAAACTAAGGGGAAAAAAGGCTTTTTATTAATAATAGAGAAGAACCTAGGGAGAAGAACTTCTTCTGTTCTTGCTATTCTGTATTAAAAAAAACCTTAACTTGTTAAAAGTAGTAAAAGTCTGAT
Organism: Smutsia gigantea; assembly: GCA_032199065.1. NCBI lineage: Eukaryota > Metazoa > Chordata > Mammalia > Pholidota > Manidae > Smutsia > Smutsia gigantea. The sequence continues at coordinate 144,406 of JAVSCE010005603.1, read as the reverse complement.
TCAAAATAATATGGAAAACTTAAGAAAGCAATGGTTTGTAATTAAATTAATACACTAAGCCTTTCCTTTTATCCATAAATAATTATTTGACTTAAGATTAAAAATTTTTTTTTCATGTAGTTAAATCAGTTAGCAGCCACACGTAGATGACTCGTTTACCTGAGGAGACATGGGGAAATGACTATTGAAAAGTGTAACTGGTGAAGCTGTATAATGTATAGAGTCCATTACACTACTTTCTCCACTTTTGTGTTTTAAAGTCTCCATGTTAAAAAAGGCATGAAGCATACAAATTTAATGTAAACTTGTGCCAAGTGAAAAAAATAGCATGTATAAGCCTCTTCTGTTGCCTCATATCAAAGTCAGGGTCATTTTCCTTTTTTAATTTGTTCTTTTTATCCTTTTTCCAGGTCCTTATGCATACCCATTGAAAGGTGCCAATGAGAAAGAACCAGCTTACTTAAGTAGAATGGTGCTCAAAATAATCCAGGCAAGATATTAGTAAGTTTTTAAAACAGACTTTGGAATACTCTTGAGATGTGACCTCAAGAGTTCAGAACTGAACTGTGTATGACATTACTGTTTCAAGGAAAATCATTGTATCATGTTCCTTGACATAACATAAAGAGACCAACAAATCCAACTTAGGGTATATAAGTGAGTCTATACCTGCCTTTTTTTCTTTTTTTTTAAATGTGTGTTCAGTACCTTTACCTCTCCCTCCCAAACAGGTAGATTTAGCAATAAAGTTTAATAAAATAAAACAAAATACACCAAAACACCTATGGACTTGTCAAGACTGGAATCAAGCTATTTACAGAAGAAACTAAGATGTAAAACAATCGGAATGGAACTGAAATTAAATGTTAAGGAATCTTTTATACTGTGCCTTTATCCTGTCTCATGCGAGAAGGGACTATGTTTCCCCAGCTGCAGTTTTGAGAGAATCGCAAAGGAAAATGTATCAACATTGTCCTCATGAATAACTAGAGCAAACATAATTCTGATTTTTAAGTGTGGTTAGTCTTTGAGGAGACTGACATTCAACTTTGGCTTCCTGGGGGAGCAAGTTCCACAGGTTGATTCACCATTGTATTAACCTTGATTTTTATTTGCTCTTAAGTCAAAGCCTTTAAAATTAGGCCCAGAGGCTTAAATTAACGTAAAGAGGAATAGTCTTGAAAGTCTTTGCTAGAGGGAACATTTTAGACCTGACAGAGGTGTACTCAGGCCTAGCAATTTCTCAAGGACTGGCACAGCTTGGAACCACCGGAAGTTTGCTGGAAGTGATTCCTCAGCTGATCTAGGAAAAGCCCAATGCTCCCGATGAGTCCTCACCTGATTGAACTCCTCGTCAGCGTATATGTCAATCAAATCTACTCCTTCTGACATGGCTCCGGAAGGAAGACCGCGAACACGGAGAGCGGAAAAAGTAAGAAAGATGCCTCTGCAGTATCCAAAAAGAGGGAAGGATTAGAAGGTATAAGGGTCCTGGGCTGGGAAGAGGGCAATAGTTGCCAACCTCCCCGTCTCCAGAGACGCAGCATCCCGGCAGCCCAAGCTCAGCCCCACCCGCTCCGCCCCGCCCCCGGCTTCGCACCGCCCCTCGCTGTCCCAGGCCGCTGGGGCTCGCGGGGCTCGCTGCCCATCACCCTCGGGCCCGACCCCGAGCTGCGCCGCAGCTGCCCATGGCGCGACCAGAAAGTCCAGGCCTCTGCTCCTAAGGGTCCTTGGAAGGCGCTGCGAAGAACGACCGCGGCGAAGCCCGCGGCCCTACCCCGCCGCACCTGACGAAACCCCAAATTGGCTCCAGCTGGAGGCCCTGCGGGTCCTGGAGCTCCAGCAGCCTCCGCCCCCCACCCAGGCCCAGTCCTGGCCCCCGGCTAGGCCCGTCCCGCTCTCTCCCCACCGATCCGGCCCAGCGCCCTCGGTTCCCTCCCTCAAAGGCCCGCGCCTCCCTCTGTCCGCCGACTCCGATTGCGTCAAACTCAACCGACCCCCTCCCCATCTCAGCGCCGACCCCGAGCCCTCTTCCGGCCCAGGCGGCCCGCAGCCGCGCGCCCCCGTTACCGGGAATATGGCGGCGGCGGTGGCGAGTCCGGACTAGGCCCGAAGCGCGCGAACCGCTCTCGGCCCTAGGTCCCGCCCCCCCCGCCACCGCTGCCGCCGCCGCCGCCGCCGGCGTCACACGCATAGCCACTTCCGCCATACGCAGGGACGCATATTCCTGCTCAGTCCCTCAGTGCTGAAGTCCTCAGGTCAGGTCCCGGAAGTTCTTGGAAGTGGCTGTGCCGCAGGCTTCCGGTGCGGTACCGGCAGAAATGGCTAGGGCTGCCGTGTTCCCGGCTGTGGCGCGGGTGAGAAAAGTGGAGGTTCTAGGGCCCTGGGCAGGCCATGGTGGGGACTAACTCTCGTCTTCCTCCGCAGTCATGGAGACCACCGGGAGCGTCCAATGCCTGATAGCCCAGGGCAAGGTCAGACGCAAGGAGAGGTAGATCTTGCAGCGTAGGGAACTTAGGTCTCACCATCCTTTCCTGAGCCCAGTGTGTGCTTGTCTGGTAATGTCGTTTTATCATCAGTCTTCGTGCGAGACCCAATTCAGATTTCACCTATTTCCCAGGTGGAGCCGACTGAACCGCCTCTGGGCGCCCCTCTGTGTTCTCCAGTCTTATGTAACACCCATCACGACTTCATATCGTATCATAAGATCTTTTTTAATGTACGCGTTTCACACTGAAAACTTATTATTACTGCTTTTGCACTTCATAATTTTTTATCCTAAGATCTTTTTCGATGTAGGCGTTTCACACTGAAAACTTATTAGTACTGCTTTTGCACTTCATAATTTTTTGTGTGTTGTATTTTTGTCTCAGGATATTTTCTGATTTCCCTTTGGTTTCTTTGACTCATTTGAACCATTGGTTGTTCAAGAGTGAAGGTGTGTTTAATATTCGTGTATTTTTTAGTTTTCCTTCTGCTATTTCTAGTTTAGGGCCATTGTGGTTTGAAGATACTTTGTATGATTTCAATCTTCTTAAATTTAAGACTTAAAAAAAATTGTTAAGACTTGTTTTGTTCCCAGTACTTGAAAAGAGTGTATATTCTGCTGCTCTTGGGTGGAATGTTATGTATGTATCAGTTTGGTCCATTTGGTGTATAGTGTTTGTTGTTCAAGTTCTCTGTTTTCTTACTGATTTTCTGTTTGGATGTTCTATCCATTACTGAAAGTAGGGTATTGAAATCTAGGTCTCCCTTCAGTTCTGTCGACGTTTACTTCATATATTTAGGTGTGCTGATGCTGGTTGCTCATATATTTATAATTGTTATGTCTTCCTGGTGAATTGGCCCTTTATGGTTATATTATGCCTTTATCTCTTGACAGTTTTTGGCTTAAAGTCTATTTTGCCTGAGATCAGTAGGGCCATCTCTGCTCTCTTTTTGTTACCATTTTGCATAGAATATCTTTTTTCATCCTTTCACTTTCATCCTTACACCTACAATGAATCTTTTGTAATAGCATATAATTGAATCTTGTTTTTTTTATCCATTCAGCCACTCTAGAGTTTTGATTGAGGAGTTTAAACATTTACATTTAAAATAATTACCAGTAGGGAAGGACTTGGTATCATTTGTTCTTTTCTGTCTGTCATGTAGCTTTTGTGTTTCTCTTTTCCTCTTGTGATCTTTTGTGCTTCATTGCCTTTTTTTGTTGTTGTTGAGACATGCTTCAATTCCTTTCTCATTTTCTATTGTGTATCTTCTATAGGTGTTTTCTTCGTGGTTACCATGGGGATTACATGAAACATAATCCATTTTAAGATGACAACACTTTACCTTCAATCCCATACAAAAACTCTGCTCTTTTACTCCTCAGTATTGTTGTCATAATTACATCTTTTTATATCGTGTCTCCATTAGCGTATCTTTATAGTTACTTGTTATATTTTTGTATTTTAACTTCTGTAGCAAAGTTTAAGTGACTTATGCACCACTTTTACAGTGTTCTGTATTTGTCATGTATTTACCTTAACTGGGGAGTTTTATGCTTTCATATGCTTCTGTGTTACTGTCTCATGTCCTCTGGATCCTTTGGACTTCTTCAATTTAGATGTCCATTTCATTCCCCAAATTTGGGAAGCTTTTGGCTATTATTTCTTCAAATAAGTTTTTTGCCTCTTTTCTCTTCTCCTTCTGGGGCTCCCCTAACCTTTATATTGGTCTGCTTGGTAATGTCCCAGTAGTTCGTCCTTTGGGTGTACTCCGTCCGTTTTTGTTATTTTTTTCTCTTTCTTCCTGTGATTGCAATTTAAAGTAACCTGTCTTTGAGTTCACTGATTCTTCTGCTTGATCAAGTCCGATGTTTAACCCCTGTAGTGAATTTTTATTTTTGCTTGTTGAATTTTTCAGTTCCAGAATTTCTGTTTGGTTCTTTTTAATGTATCTCTTTGTTGACATTCTCATTTTGTTCACTCATTGTTTTCCTGAGCCCATAAAATATCTTGATAACAGTTATTTTGAATTCTGTGTCAGGCAATTCATTTACCTTTGTTTCTTTAGGGTCAGTTTCTGGAGATTTATTTTGTTTCTTTGACTTTGATTGAGTCATGTTTTCTGTTTTTTGTATTGTTTGTTTTGTTTTTTGCACTCTTGCAACTTCATGTTGGGATCCACACATTTGAAAAAAGAGCCACCTCTCCCAGTCTTTTTGGACTGACTTTGTACAAGGAAAACTACTCACCATTCAGCCCATTTGGAGATTCTGGGGGTCTGTATATTGTTGTGGAGTTGGTCTCTTCATGGAAGAAAGAGCGTGTGGGGGCTTTCCTATTCTGCCATGCTTTTGTCACCACCTTGTCATCACATCTTGATTATTTTTGTCCTTCTCTAGATGGGAGCCTGTGGGGAATTAGGGACCATGGCATCACTGTATACTCAAATTTTACACAGGCAAATGAAGAGAATACAAACCATATTATAAGAAAACTATATTGCAAAGGAAGGAGAAAATGTTTCTGCAGGAGATTTTGTTGAAAAGGCAGTGGTTAGGAACATGTTTGTAGTTAGGGCTGGTTTCTAGTCCTAACTGCAGCTACTCTTTGGTGACCTTGGTAAGTTATTTAATCTCCCTGAGCCTCCAGTGTACTAAACAGTAAAGTGAGGACAATATCAGCCTCAGTATCAGTTACTTGTTAAAAGATGTGGTTTGTTTGTTTCAGGTGCTTGCTCTGTCCAGGCGCCACCTAGTGTCTCCTCTGTTCAGCATGACGACATTTCGCCGCTCCTACAGAGGGGAGAGCCCAACAGATTCCCAGAAAGACATGATTGAAATCCCTTTGCCTCCGTGGCAGGAGCGAACTGATGAATCCTTAGAAACCAAAAGGGCCCGCCTTCTTTATGAGAGCCGAAAGAGGGGGACGCTGGAAAACTGCATTCTGCTAAGGCAAGAGAATGGGAGTCTTGGTGACCCTTCTTTTTGACTGGAGACAGCTAGCCTTTTCACCTTCCTTCTCTCTCTTTCTCGTTTTTAGCCTCTTTGCTAAAGAGCATCTGCACCACATGACAGAAGAACAGCTGAATCTCTATGATCGTCTGATTAACGAGCCCAGTAATGACTGGGATATTTACTACTGGGCTACAGGTACTAGACATGATGAGCAGCATAATGTGAAAAATAGGATGATGGGCTGATTTGAGTCTGGAATCATATCCTAGGCAATTTGTTTTCTTTTATTCATGCAGTAGACACTCAACCCAAACCCTCTTTAAATTTTTGCAAAGTGTGCCAAATGTGTTTTATTAGGTAAGGCTTTTTGTTTGCAAGCCGTAAAAACCTGTTCTAACGTAAGCAAAAAGGGAATTTCATGGAATTGTATGGAAGCTCATAGTATCAAAGGGGAAGTTGAAGGAAAACCAGGCTGGGAATGGGGTGGAACCCGAAAGCTCCCTAAATCCGTGTAGCAAGCAAGGGTTCCTCAGTCATCTCATTCTGGCACTGTTTTTATGAGGAATAAAGTCTCACTGTATATAGTTAGGATTAGTTTTGGCTGTGAGTAAAAAACCTCCCAAACAATAATGGCTTAAAGAAGGCAGAACTGTGTTTCTCTTTCTCCTAACACAAGTCCGGAGGTAGGCACTCCAGAGCGCACAGAGGGCTTTCAGAAAGTCATGAGGTCAGAGTCTTCTTGACTTGCTGCTCCTTCATTCTCAGAATGTGTCATCTGCCTCGTTGGCCTGCATGACTGCCGAGGCTCTGTCATGTCCATAGTTCAGGCAGGAAAAAAATACAGGCAAGCACACCCCGTTCTTTGTGTATCCTTCTCAGGAAATTATACACCATACTTGCACTTATTTTCCACTGACCACAGTTTGGTCACATGGCTACACCTAGCCATAAGGAAAAAATAATACAGTCTATTCCATGTACCCAGCTAAACTGAGTTTTCTGTTATCAAGGAAAAATAGAAGAATGGATATTGGGGGCATCCTATCCATTTCTGTCACACTCTGGGTCTCCTGTTTTTGTGTATCCTCTCAGTATTTGTATCATAAAATAAAAGCCATTCTATAGCTTCCGAGTATAAAGTGTGGTAGTATAGGGTCTAGAGGCTTATACAGCCACAGAGTGTAGCATATTTACTATCTGGCCCTTTATAGAAAATGTTTGCCCCTGATTTAACACGGTGCATTTGACATTCATCCATGTTGTTGGCATCTGTTGTTCATTCTTTTGTATTGTTGAGTATTCCCTTGTGTGGATATACCAGTTTGTTTATCCAATGATGAGGGAATTGGGATGTTTCCAGTTATAGGCAATTATGAATGAATCATACAAAAAATATGGAAAACATACATGTTTGTGAACAGGTTTTTGTGAATGTAGGTTTTAGTTTTTCTTGGGTAAATACCCAGGAGAAGGGTTGCTGGGACATATGGTAAGTGTATGCTTAATTTTATAACAAACTTTTTCTATAATGGGCTGCATAGTAAATACTTTTGGCTTTGCTGGCCATACAGTCTCTGTCATATAACTATTCACCTCTGCCACTGCAGTATGCAAACAGTCATAGACAAGAGGTAAATAAATAAGAAATGAGTGTCACTGTGTTCCAATAAAACTTTATTGGTGGACCCTAAAATTTGAATTTCATACCATTTTCATGTGTCATGAAATACTGTTTTGGCTTTTTCCCTCAATCATTTACAAATAATTTAGCTCAAAGGCTATACAAAAGCAGGCAGTAGGCTGTAGTTTGCTGACTCCAGTGCTACATGAAAGGTCAAGCCAGATGAGGACTGCATACTGTATGATTCCATTTACATGATAATCTGGAAAAGGCAAAACAACAGGGGCAGAAAACAGACCAGTGCTTGCTTGACAGGGACTGGGTGTGAAGGGAGAGTAGGTAGATGGTCCACATCTTTGTCTGCACTAAGAAGTTTGTAGTGGTAGATTGATGTCATGGCCCTAATGGCCTGTGATACAAAGGATCCCTTTAAGTGCTTATTTGCCATGCATACATCTTCAGCGCTGTATCTTCAAATTTTCCCCCACTTTTTTTTTAATTGGGTTGTTTTTTCTTAATATTGAGTTTTGAGTGTTCTTCATTTATTCCAGATTCAAGGCCTTCATCAGATGTGTGTCTTACAGCTTTTTGCGTTTGTCTTTTCATTTTCTTAAATTTTTCAAGGAGAGGTTTTTAATTTTGGTCAAGTTCAATGTGTCAGTTTTATTTAGTGGATTGTGCTTTTGGTGTTGTGTCTTAAGAACTCTGCCTGTCTTACTATGCTGATGGACAGTGACTGTAATGGGATATGTGGTGGGGACTTGATAATAGGGGGGAATGTAGTAACCACAGTGTTGCTCATGTGAAACCTGAGCATAAGATTGTATATCAATGATACCTTAATAAAAAAACCAAACCAAACAAAAAAAACTCTGCCTGATCCAAAGCCACAAAGGTTTTTTTCTGTTTTTTTTTTCTAGGACTTTTATAGTTTTAGAATTAGCTTTTCAATTCCTCAAAAAAAAAGTCCTGCTTAGATTTTTATTGGGAGAGTGCTAAATCAGTACATCAATTTGAGAAAGTTCTTTTAGCAATTTAGAATCATCTAATCTATAAATATGCTTTATCTCCATTTATTTAGGTCTTTGATTTCTTTAATCGGTGTATTGTCTATTGCTGCATAACAAACTATCTCAAAACTTACTGGCTTAAAACAACTTGCATTTTTTTAATCTTGTCATTTCTGTGGGGCTGGAATGCAGGCATAGCTCAGCTGGGCCCTACACTTCAGTCTGTGTCAGGGGTGCACAGGCTCTCACCTGCAGGCCTTAGTTCCTTGTTGGCTGTTGCCGAGAAGCTACCTTCTATTCCTTGTCATGAGGGCCTCTCCCACATGGCAGCTTGCTTCCTCAAAGTGTGCAAGCTGAGAGGACAATGGAGTCTACTAGGATGATGGAAGTCCCAGTGGTTTGTAGCCTAATCACAGAAATGACATTCCATCATCTTTGCTATATTCTGTTGGTTAGAATCAAGTCATTAGGTCCAGCCACACTCAAGGTGGGGAATCACATGAGGTAGGGCATGATACTAGGAGGCAGAGATCACTGAAGGGCTGTCGTAGGAGTCCGCCTGCTACAGTTAGTGTTTTACACTTTTCACCATACTTTGGATATATTTTGCTAGATTTATGTCTAGGTGTTTCACATATTTTGGTGCTATTATAGAGGGTACTTTAAAAATTTTTCATTTTCCCATTGTTGGTAGAATGTAGAGATGCAATTTGTTTTTGTGTATTGACTTTATATACCATGACCTTGCTAAGCTCATTTTGTTCTAGAAGCATTCTTATAGACTCTGGGATTTTCTTTGTAGACAATTGTGCTATTTGTGAGCAGAGTTCTTTCCTCTTTTCCAATCTCTGTGCCCTTCTTTAACTTGCCTTATTGCACTAAGACCTCTAGTATAATGTTGAATAGCAACAGTGACAGCAGGCATTGTTGCTTTGTTCCCAGTGTTAGGGGGAAAGTATTCAGTCTTTCACTACTAAATGTAATGTTAGCTATAGGTTAGTCATAAATGCCTTTTGGCAGGTTGAGAAAATATCTTACTGGTATATGGAATGTCTTATCATAAATGGACATAAAATTGTAGTATTCACTTGTTTGTGGTGTTCACTTCTTTTAATGTCTGAAGAGCTGTAGTGAGGTCCCTCCTTCATTTCAAATATTGGTAATTTGTTGCGGGGGGGTGTTTCTTGATCAATCTGGCTAGAAGTTCATTGATTTTATTTATCTTTTCAGAGAACCAGTTTTTGATCTCATCATTTTTCTCTGTTTTTCTATTTTTAATTTCATTGATTTCTGCTCCTCATTATTTCCTTTTTTCTGCTTGTGTTGAGCTTAATTTGCTCTTTTTCTAGTTTAAGGTGGAAGCTGAGCTCACTGACTTGAGACCGTTAACAGTGTAAGCATTTAATGCTGTAACTTTCCCTCTAAGCACTGCTTTAGCTTCATGATTCAAATTTGGATGTGTTAATGCTTTTTTCATTCAATTCAAAATATTTTCTAATTTCTCTTGTGAATTCCTCTTTGACCAGTGGGTTATTTAGAAGTATGTCTAATTTGCAAATGTTTCCAGATTTACCAGATATTTTTCTATTACTGATTCTGTCATTACCACAGAATTTATGTTGTATAATTTTATTTCTTTTAAATTTCTTGAAATTTGTTTCATGGCCTGAAATGTGGATATCTTTTTTTTATTCAGGTATTATTGATATACACTCTTATGAAGGTTTCACATGAAAAAACAATGTGGTTACTACATTTACCCATATTATCAAGTCCCCACCCTTACCCCAATGCAGTCACTGTCCGTCAGTGTAGTAAGATGCCACAGATTCACTGTTTGCCTTTTCTGTGCTGCACTGTTTTCCCCATGATCCCCCACACCATGTGTACTAAACATAATACCCCACAATCCCCTTCTCCCTCCCTCCCCACCCACCCTCCCACACCCCTCCCCTTTGGTAACCACTAGTTCCTTCTTGGAGTCTCTGAGTCTGCTGCTATTTTGTTCCTTCCGTTTTGCTGTGTTGTTATACTCCACAAATGAGGGAAATCATTTGGCATTTGTCTTTCTCTGCCTGGCTTGAAATGTGGATATCTTGATAAATGTTCCGTGTGCATTTATTTGAGCATGCATGTGTTCTGTATTTGTGAGTGACGTGTGTGAATGTCAACTAGGTCAAGTTGGTTGATACTGTTCTTCATGTCTTCCCTCTTTGGACTGATTGTCTCTGTACTTGTTCTGTCAATAACAGAGGAATGTTGAAATTCCAGTTATAATTGTGATTTTGTTTATTACTCCTTTCAGTTCTCATATTTTTTCTTCATGTGTTTTGAATCTATTATTTGAAGACATTAAGATTGTTATATCTTCTTGATGAATTGACTCCTTTATTATTATAGAATGTCTGTCTTTATTACTGTTAATACTCCTTATTCCAAAGTGTCTGATAGTAATTTAGATACTCCAGCTTGCTTTTGATTAGTATTTGCGTGGTATGTGTTTTTCCATCTGTATTAGTTTTGATCACTATACAATAAATTACCACAAATGTGGTGACTTTAAACAAATAGTCCCATATATATGCACTCATAGTTCTGTAGGCCCAGAATTCATTGTCAGCTGTTCTACATTGTCTGGAAGTTCATTCAGGTTGTTTGTTTTGTTTTTTTTTAATTAAGGTATTACTGATATACACTCTTATGAAGGTTTCACATGAAAAAATAATGTGATTACTACATTCACCCATATTATTGTGTTACTCCCATACCCCATTGCAGTCACTGTCCATCAGTGTAGTAAGATGCCACATAGTCACTATTTGCCTTCTTGGTGCTACACTTTCCCCATGATTCCCCCCACACCACATGTGCCAATCATAATACCCTTCAATCCCCTTCTCCCTCCCTCCCCACTCTCCCTCCCCCACCCCTCCCCTTTGGTAACTGCTAGTCCCTTCTTGGAGCCTGCGAGTCTCTTGCTGTTTTGTTCCTTCAGTTTTGCTTCATTGTTATACTCCACAAATGAGGGAAATCATTTGGTACTTCTCTTTCTCTGCCTGGCTTATTTCACTGAGCATAATATCCTCCAGCTCCATCCAAGTTTTTGCAAATGGTAGGATTTGTTTCTTTCTTATGGCTGAATAGTATTCCATTGTGTATATATATGTACCACATCTTCTTTATCCATTCATCTATTGATGGACACTTAAGTTGCTTCCATATCTTGGCTATTGTAAATAGAGCTGCGTAAATAGAGCTGCAGTAAACATAGGGGTGCATATATCTTTTTGAATCTGAGAAATTATATTCTTTGGGTAAATTCCTAGGAGTGGAATTCCCGGGTCAAATGGTATTTCTATTTTTAGTTTTTTGAGGAACCTCCATATTGCTTTCTACAATGGTTGAACTAGCTTACATTCCCACCAGCAGTGTAGGAGGGTTCTCCTTTCTCCACATCCTTGCCAGCATTTGTAGTTCTTAATCTTTTCGATACTGGCCATCCTAACTGGTGTGAGGTGATATCTCATTGTGTTTTTTATTTGCAATTCCCTGATAATTAGTGATGTGGAGCATCTTTTCATGTTGGCTATCTGAATTTCTTCCTTGGGGAATGGTCTGTTCATATCCTCTGCCCATTTTTTAATCAGGTTATTTGCCTTTTGGGTGTTGAGGCATGTGAGTTCTATATATATTTTGGATGTTAACCCCTTGTCAGATACGTCATTTACAAAAATATTCTCCCATACTGTAGGATGCCTTTTTGTTCCGTTGATGGTGTCCTTTGCTGTACAGAATCTTTTTAGTTTGATGTAGTCCCATGTGTTTTTACTTTTGTTTCCCTTGCTTGAGGAGATGCATTCAGAAAAAAGTTGCTCATGTTTATATTCTGGAGATTTTTGCCTATGTTGTCTTCTCAGAGTTTTATGGTTTCATGACTTACATTCAGGTCTTTCATCCATTTTGAGTTTACTTTTGTGTATGGAGATAGACAGTAATACAGTTTCATTCTCTTTCATGTAGCTGTCCAGTTTTGCCAACACCAGCTGTTGAAGAGGATGTCATTTCCCCATTGTATATCCATGGCTCCTTTATCATATATTAATTGACCATATATGCTTGGGTTTATATCTGGGCTCCCTATTCTGTTCCACTGGTCTATAGATCTGTTCTTGTGCCAGTACCAAATTGTCTTGATTACTGTGGCTTTGTAGTAGAGCTTGAAGTCAGGGAGTGTAATTCCGCCTGCTTTATTCTTCCTTCTCAGGATAGCTTTGGCTATTCGGAGTCTTTTGTGGTTCCATATGAATTTTAGAACTATTTGCTCTACTTTATTGAAGAATGCTGTTGGTATTTTGATAGGGATTGCATTGAATCTGTAGATTGCTTTAGGCAGGGTGGTCATTTTGACAATATTAATTCTTCTGAGCCAAGAGCATGGGATGAATTTCCATTTATTAGTGTCCTCTTTAATTTCTCTTTAGAGTGTCTTGTAGTTTTCAGAGTATAGGTCTTTTCACTTCCTTGGTTAGGTTTATTCCTAGGTATTTTATTCTTTTTTTAAATATATTTTTATTTTGCTATTATTAATATACAATTACATGAGCAACACTATGGTTACTAGACTCCCCCTATTATCAAGTCCCCACCACATACCCCCATTGCAGTCACTGTCCATCAGCGTAGAAGGATGTTAATAGATTCACTACTTGTCTTCTCTGTGTTATACTGCCTCCCCCTACCCCATCCCCACCCCCACTACATTATGTGTGCTAATCATAATGCCTCTTTTCCCCTCTTGTCCCTCCCTTCCCACCCATCCTCCCCAGTCCCTTTCCCTTTGGTAACTGTTTGTCCATTCTTGGGTTCTGTGAGTCTGCTGCTGTTTTTTTCTTTCAGTTTTTTTTTTCTTTGGTCTTATGCTCCACATATGAGTGAAATCATCTGATACTTGTTTTTTTCTGCTTGGCTTATTTCACTGAGCATAATACCCTCTAGCTCCATCCATGTTGTTGCAAATGGTAGGATTTGTTTTCTTCTTATGGCTGAATAATATTCCATTGTGTATATGTACCACATCTTCTTTATCCATTCATCTACTGATGGACACTGAGGTTGCTTCCATTTCTTGGCTATTGTAAATAGTGCTGCAATAAACATAGGGGTGCATATGTCTTTTTCAAACTGGGCTGCTGCATTCTTAGGGTAAATTCCTAGGAGTGGGATTCCTGGGTCAAATGGTATTTCTATTTTGAGTTTTTTGAGGAACCTCCATAGTGCTTTCCACATGGTTGTACTAATTTACATTCCCACCAGCATTGTAGGAGGGTTCCCGTTTCTCCACATCCTCGCCAACATTTGTTGTTGTTTGTCTTTTGGATGGTGGCCATCCTAACTGGTGTGAGGTGATATCTCATTGTGGTTTTAATTTGCATTTCTCTGATGACTAGTGATGTGGAGCATCTTTTCATGTGCCTGTTGGCTATCTGAATTTCTTCTTTGGAGAAGTGTCTGTTTAGCTCCTCTGCCCATTTTTTAATTGGAGTGTTTGCTTTTTGTATGTTGAGGTGTGTGAGTTCTTTATATAATTTGTATGTCAAACCCTTATTGGATATGTCATTTATGAATATATTCTCCCATACTGTAGGATGTCTTTTTGTTCTACTGATGGTATCCTTTCCTGTACAGAAGCTTTTTAGTTTGATATAGTCCCATTTGTTCCTTTTTGCTTTTGTTTCCCTTGCCCAGGGAGATATGTTCATGAAGAAGATGCTCATGTGTATGTCCAAGAGATTTTTGCTTATATGTTTTTCTAAGAGTTTTATGGTTTCATGACTTACATTCCAGTCTTTTATCCATTTTGAGTTTTCTTTTGTGTATGGAGATAGACAGTAATCCAGCTTCATTCTCTTACACGTAGCTGTCCAGTTTTGCCAACACCAGCTGTTGAAGAGGCTGTCATTTCCCCACTGTATATCCATGGCTCCTTTATCGTATATTAATTGACCATATATGCTTGGGTTTATATCTGGGCTCCCTATTCTGTTCCACTGGTCTATAGGTCTGTTCTTGTGCCACTACCAAATTGTCTTGATTACTGTGGCTTTGTAGTAGATCTTGAAGTCAGGGAGCGTAATTCCCCCTGCTTTATTCTTCCTTCTTAGGATAGCTTTGGCTATTCGGGGTCTTTTGTGGTTCCATATGAATTTTAGAACTATTTGCTCTAGTTCACTGAAGAATGCTGTTGCTATTTTGATAGGGATTGCATTGAATCTGTAGATTGCTTTAGGCAGGATGGCCATTTTGACAATATTAATTCTTCTGAGCCAAGAGCATGGGATGAATTTCCATTTATTAGTGTCCTCTTTAATTTTTCTTAGAGTTTCTTGTAGTTTTCAGAGTATAGGTCTTTTCACTTCCTTGGTTAGGCTTATTCCTAGGTATTTTTTCATTTAGATGTGATTGTGAAAGGAATTGTTTTCCTGATTTCTCTTTCTGCTAGTTCATCGTTAGTGTATAGGAATACCAGAGATTTCTACGTATTAACTTTGTATCCTGTAACTTTGCTGAATTCAGATATTAGATTTAATAGTTTTGGAGTGGATTCTTTTGGGTTTTTTATGTACAATTTCATGTTATCTGCAAACAGGGACAGTTTGAGTTCTTCCTTGCCAATCTGGATGCCTTTTATTTCTTTGTGTTGTCTGATTGCTGTGGCTAGGACCTCCAGAACTATGTTGAATAAAAGTGGGGAGAATGGGTATCCTTGTGTTATTCCCGGTCTTAAAGGAAAAACTTTCAGCTTCTCGCTGTTAAGTATGATGTTGGCTGTGGGTTTGTCATATATGGCCTTCATTATGTTGAGGTACCTGCCCTCTATACCCATTTTGTTGAGAGTTTTTATCATGAATGGATGTTGAATTTTGTTGAATGCTTTTGCGGCATCTGTGGAGATGATCATGTGGTTTTGTCGTTCTTTTTATTGATGAAGTGGATGATGTTGATGGATTTTCGAATGTTGTACCATCCTTGCATCCCTGGGATGAATCCCACTTGATCATGATGGATGATCTTTTTGATGTATTTTTGAATTCGGTTTGCTAATATTTTGTTGAGTATTTTTGCATCTGTGTTCATCAGGGATATTGGTCTGTAATTTTCTTTTTTTGTGGTGTCTTTGCCTGGTTTTGGTATTAGAGTGATGTTGGCCTCGTAAAATGAGTTTGGGAGTATTCCATCCTCTTCTCTTTTTGGAGAGCTTTAATGAGGATGGGTATTAGATCTTCACTAAATGTTTGATAAAATTCAGCAGTGAAACCATCTGGTACAGGTGCTTTTGTTATTAGGTAGTTTTTTGATTACCAGTTCAATTTCTTTGCTGGTAATTGGTCTATTCAGATTTTCTGTTTCTTCCTGGGTCAGCCTTGGAAGGTTGTATTTTTGTAGAAAGTTGTCCATTTCTTCTAGGTTATCCAGTTTGTTACCATATAATTTTTCATAGTATTCTCTCATAATTCTTTGTATTTCTGTGGTGTCCATAGTGATTTTTCCTTTCTCATTTCTGATTCTGTTTATGTGTGTAGACTCTTTATTTTTCTTGATAAGTCTGAGGGGTTTATCTATTTTGTTGATTTTCTTAAAGGACCAGCTCCTGTTTTCATTGATTCTTTCTATTGTTTTATTCTTCTCAATTTTATATATTTCTGCTTTAATCTTTATTATGTCCCTCCTTCTACTGACTTTGGGCCTCATTTTTTCTTCCTTTTCTAGTTTCATCAGTTGTGAGTTTAGACTGTTCATTTGGGATTGTTCTTCTTTCCTGGGGTAGGCCTGTATTGCAATATATTTCCCTCTTAGCTCGGCCTTCGCTGCATCCCACAGATTTTGCAGTGTTGAATTATTGTTATCATTTGTTTCCATATATTGCTTGATCTCATTTTTTATTTGGTCGTTGATCCGTTGATTATTTAGGAGCATGTTATTAAGCCTCCATGTGTTTGTGGGCTTTTTCGTTTCTTTGTGTAATTCATTTCTAGTTTCATACCTTTGTGACCTGAGAAGCTGGTTGGTGCAATTTCAATCTTTTTGAATTTACCAAGGTTCTTTTTGTGGCCTGGTATATGATCTATTCTTGAAAATGTTCCATGTGCACTTGAGAAGAATGTGTATCCTGTGGCTTTTGGATGGAGTGTTCTGTAGATGTCCGTTAGGTCCATCTTTTCTAATATGTTGTTCAGTCCCTCTGTCTCTTTATTTATTTTCTGTCTGGTTGATATGTCCTTTGGAGTGAGTGGTGTGTTGAAGTCTCCTAAAATTAATGCATTGCATTCTATTTGCCGTTTTAATTCTGTTAGTATTTGTTTCAGATATATAGGTGATCCTATGTTGGGTGCATAGATATTTATAATAGTTATATCCTCTTGTTGGACTGACCCTTTTATCATTATATAATGTCCTTCTTTGTCTCTTGTGACTTTCTTTGTTTTGAAGTCCATTTTGTCTGATAGAAGTACTGCAACTCCTGATTTTTTCCTCCTTATAAGTTGCATGAAACATATTTTTCCATCCCTTTACTTTCAGTCCGTGTATGTCTTTGGTTTGAAGTGAATCTCTTGTAGGCAATATATAGTTGGGTCTTGTTTTTTTATCCATTCAGTAACTCTATGTCTTTTGATTGGTGCATTCAGACCATTTACATTTAGGGTGATTATCGATAGGTATGTACGTACTATCATTGTAGGCTTTAGATTCGTGGTTACCAAAGGTTCAAGGGTAATTCCCTTACTATCCAACAGTCTAATTTAACTCACTTCATATGCTATTACAAACACAGCCTAAAGGTTCTTTTTTTTTTTCCTCGTTTTTCTTCCTCCTCCATTCTTTGTATGTTATGAATCATATTATGTACTCTTTGTCTATCCCTTGGGTGACATCTATTTAGCCTTAGGAATACTTCCATCTGTATTGTCGAGGTGCTTTGTGGGAGGTAAATTCTCTCAGCTTTTGCTTATCTGAAAATTGTTTAATCCCTCCTTCAATTTTAAGTGATAACCTTGCCGGGTAGAGTATTCTTAGTTCAAGGCCCTTCTGCTTCATTACATTAAATATATCATGCCACTCCCTTCTGCCCTGTAAGGTTTCTGTTGAGAAGTTTGATAATACCCGGATGGGTTTTCCTTTGTATGTGATCTTTTTTCTCTCTGTAGCTGCTTTTGAAAATCTGTCTTTATCCTTGATCTTTGCCATTTTAATTATTATATGTCTTGATGTTATCTTCCTTGGGTCCCTTGTGTTGGGAGATCTGTGCATCTCCATGGCTTGAGAGACTATCACCTTCCCCGGATTGGGGAGTTTTCAGCGATTACCTCCTCAAAGACACTTTCTATCCCTTTTTCTCTCTCTTCTTCTTCTTGTACCCCTATAATGTGAATATTGCTCTGTTTGGATTGGTCACACAGTTCTCTCAATATTCTTTCATTCTTAGAGATTCTTTTTTCTCTCTGTGCCTCAGCTTCTTTGTATTCCTCTTCTCTAATTTCTATTCTATTTACCATCTCTTCTACTACATCTAATCTGCTTTTAAATCCCTCCATTGTATGTTTCGAGGTACGGAATTTCTTAATGATTGAATCTCTGACTTAAATTCGTTCCTGAGTTCTTGAATATTTTTCTGTACCTCCATGAGCATGTTTATAATTTTTATTTTGTACTCTCTTTCTGGAAGATTTTTTAGTTCAGTTTCATTTGGCCCTTTTTCTGGGGTTTGTGAGATTTTTGTCTGAACCATGTTCTTTTGATGTTTCATATTTCTGTGTGGTGCCCACCAGTGTGCAGAAATTCCAGTCTCTGGAGCTGCCCAGCCCCTAGAGTGAGGTTGGAGGTTGTAGGGGAGCAGAGCTGGTGCTGGGGGGAGGAAAGATCTGTTTCCTGATTCCCATCTGCGGTGCCTGTCTCCAGGGTCAGAGGCAGTGTGCCAAGCACACATGTGTAAGCCTCTGTGCTCTGCATCTCTAGCTGTTGTAGGCAATGCCTCCCTTTGGCTGGCCTGATGCCAGTGCAGGACTGCTGGTTTGCGAGCAGGTGCCTGCAGGCCAGTAGGAAGGCTAGGCAGGCTGTGTGTCACAGTGGGGGGCCTCGGAGCTGAGTAGGCAGCCAGGGGGTTGGAGCACCTTGAATCTCCTCAAAGTTCGCAACCAGCTGGGCAGAGCACACCCAGACAACCTTGTCCAGCTCTCCCTTCTCCCATGCAGCAAGCTCCCTGCAAACCCTGCCCCTTTAGCAGCTATCTTGCTGCTAGGAAGCCTTTCAAACTGCCTGCCCTTCCTCTGACAGAGAGCAGCCAGGTGTGCATCCTGTCCTCCACAAAGTGTCAGTCTCCCAGGACCTCCACCCATCTGAGCTCCCCAATGTCCAGAGCACCACACAATATAGGCTTCCACTCACAAAGCAGATCTGCAGGGCTAGGTGTTCAGCAGTCCCAGGCTTCCACCCCCTCCGTGGTCTGTTTCTCTTCTTCCCACCGGTGAGCTGGGGTGAGGGAAGTGCTTGGGTCCTGCCGGATTAAGGCTTTCATACGTTACCGTTTTGTGAGGTCTGCTCTGTTTGTGAGGTCTGTATGCAGTCTGGTTCAGCCTTCTTCCTTCTTGCTGTTTTAGGGTTAGTTGTATTAATTAACTATATTTTTGTACTATTTGTGGTTTTGGGAGGAGTTCTCCGGGTCACCTCTCATGCTGCCATCTGGAATCTACCCATTCCTTTACTTTTAACCTATCTTTGTCTTCATATTTAAATTGAGCTTCTTGTAGTCAGCATATATGGCCATTCTTTTTTATCCAGTCTTAAATAGTTGCTGTTTTTTCATTAGTGTGTTTGGCCAATTACATGTAATTAATGATCAGTGTGATTGAATAAAGTCTACCGTCTTTTTGTTTGTTTCCTCTTTCTTCCATTGATTCTTTGTTCTTTTTCCCCTCTGTTTCCATGGGATTTTAAAAATCAAGTATTTTAAATTTCCTCCACTCTTGGCTTATTATTTATACCTCTCATTATAATTTTTTAGTGATTGCCCTAGAGTTTACATATACATCTTTAATTAATCACTGTCTACCTTTAAGTAATGTTAAAATGCTTCATGTGTAACATGAGAGCTTTACAGTCGTATACTCCAGTTCCCCCTCCCATCTGTGTGCTATTGTTAACACTTTTTACTTTTACTTAAGCTGTAAGCCTATGCTACATTTCTATTTTACTTTAGACAGTTATCATTAGAATGATTGAAAATAAGGAAAATAATTTTATATTTGTAAGTATATGCAATAGCTTATGTATATAGCTTATATGTAGTATGTTGTAATACACACATAATGTACTAAGTATATTTTATATTTACCTTCCTTTATTTATTGAAATATAGTTGATACACAGTATTATATTGATTTCAAGTATATAACATAGTGGTTCAACAGTTATATACATTATTCATTATTAAATCCTCACCCCAACTAGGGCAGTTACTGTTTTGTCAACATAGATTTTACAGAACCATTGGGTGTATTCTCCATGCTGCCCTTCCATCCCTGTGTCCAACTTTTGTTATGATTGAGATTTTTGTGTCCCTTTATCCCCCTCAGCTTCCCCACCTGCTCACCCCAACCCTTCCCCCATGATAACCATCAGTCACTTCTCAGTGTCCTTGAGTTACTGCTGTTTTGTTCATTTTGTTTTGTTTTTGTATTCTATGAATAAGTGAAATCATGTATTTGTCTTTCTCCACCTGGCTTACTTCACTTAGCATAATATCCACTAGGTGCATCCATTGTTGTTGCAAATGGCAGGATTTCTTTCTTTTTTATGGCTGAGTAATATCCCATTATGTATATGTATGACATCTTCTTTATCCATTCGTCTATTGATGGACACTTTGGTTGCTTCCATACTTTGGCTATTGTAAATAATGCAGTAAACATGGGTCCATACATCTCTTTGAATCAGGAATTTTGTTTACTTTGGATAAATTCCTACAAGTGCTGTTATTGGGTCAAATGGTGTTTGTATTTTTAGGTTTTTGAGGAACCTTCATACTGCTTTCCACAGTGGTTGCACCAATTGACATTCCCACCATCAGTGTAGGAAGGTTCCCTTTTCTCCACATCTTCGCCAACACTGGTTATTTCTTGTCTTTTGGGTAGCAGCCATTCTAACTGGTGTGAGGTGATAACCTCATTGTGCTTTTGATTTGCATTTCCTGGTGTCTAGCAGTGTGGAGCATCTTTTCATGTGCCTGTTGGCCATCTGTATTTCTTCTTTGGAAAATTGTCTGTTCAGGTTCTCTGCCCATTTTTTAATCAGGTTATTTGTTTTTTTGGTGTTGAGGCATATGAGTTCTTTATATATTTTGGATGTTAATCCCTTAACAGATAAATCGTTTACAAATATGTTCTCCCATACTGTAGGTTGCCTTTTTGTTTTGCTGACAGTGTCCTTTGCTGTACAGAGGCTTTTTAGTTTGTTGTAGTCCCACTTGTTCATTTTTTATTTTGTTTCCCTTACCTGAAGAGATGTGTCCAGAAAACTATTGCTCATGCCTATGTTCAGGAGATATTTGTCTATGTTTTCTTCTAAGAGTTTTATGGCTTCATGTTTTATGTTTAGGTCTTTAATCCATTTCAAGTTTACTTTTGTGTATGGAATTAGACAGTAACCCAGTTTCATTCTTTTACATGTTTCTGTCCAGTTTTCCCAACATCATTTATTGGAGATACTTTTTCCCATTGTATATTTATAGCTCCTTTATCATATATTAATTGATGATATATGTGTGGGCTTATTTCTAGGCTCTCTGTTCTGCTCCATTGATCTGTGTAGCTGTTCTTCTGCCAGTACCATACTGTTTTGATTACTATAGCTCTGTAGTAGAGCTTGAAGCCAGGAAACATAATATCCCCAGCTTTGTTCTTCTTTCTCAGGATTGGTTTGGCTATTTACCTGCATTTTAATCATCTCTGGAGAACTGAGTTTCTTTATGTAGATCCATGTTTCTATCTGGTATCATATTCCTTTTTCCTGAAGAACTTCCTTTAATATTTCTTGTAGTTCAGGTCTGCTTTTATGAATTCTCTCAGCTTTTGTTTGTCATTTGTGAAAGATATTTTCACATATTCGAAAGACTGTTAGAGAATCATAGGTTCACAGCCTTTTCTTTCAGCCCTGGACAGGGTACACTTCTGTTGCTGAGAGGGTGAAGGACTGAGTCATTCTGGTCAGGACTTGGGCTGGGGTTGCCTTCACTGTACCACCAGCTTCAAATCCTCTGAGGTCACCATGTGCTGTTTCCTGGTTTGCTTTGTGTCTCACGAGGTCTTGCTGTATCTATTCCTTTGTATGTAATATATCTTTTCTTTCTGAATGTTTTCAACATTTCAACTCTAGTTTCTAGCTGTTTGAATGTGTTGTGTGTCTTAAGTGTTTGTTTTGGTATTTATCCTGCTGGAAGTTCGCCAGACATGTTGGATCCAATTACACTTAGGCTTTTTGGTATTACCCTACGGCTTTTGGATTCTCTGTTTTGCACATTTCACTCTTTTCTCTTTATGTATCACTTTGCGGAATTTGTTTTGGGTAGTATCTATTGACCTATACCAGTTCACTAATTCTTAACTATGTCAAATCTCATGCTGAGCCTGTTGAGGTCATTCTGTGTATTTTCTATTGTACTTTCATTTTTAACATTTCAGTGTGACTTTTAGTTTCCAGCTCTCTTCTGGAATTCCTCTTCTCATACATTTTTCTGCTTTTTCTACTAGAGCTTTTAATGTGTTAGTCACAGTTGCTTTAAATTCCCTAATAGTTCTAACATCTAGGTCAGCTCTGAGTCTGTTTCTGTTGATTGCTTTGTCTCTTCACAGTTGGTTGTTTTTTACTTCTTTTATGTGTGTGCATCTCCTGATTTTTGATGGAGTGTTAGACATCATGAGTAAGACAGTAAAGCCTGAGGTAAATGGTATTTGTGTCTAGAAATGAGCATGCAGCTTCACTAGGCTGTCAGTATGGGGATCAAGTCAGTTAAGAGTTAAGCTCACTGGGTTTTGGTACTGCTTTTGCTCCCTTCAGTGCACCACCAGGCTCTCTGGTTACCGGGTGCTTAGGGCAGGGACTGGATTTTCAGAGGGTATTTCTCAGTTTTCTTGTTCTATCCTAAGCTTTCAGCCTTCACTGTATTTCTGTGCTTCAAAGAGCCTCTCTCTCCCTGCTCTTGCCCTCTGCCAGGGGTAAATGCCTGTTGCCTTTCACTTGGTTGTCAGTTTAGGGGAGGGGAGGTTGGGAGGGTATTTGCTGCTATCCTGGGCATTTTTAGTCCCTGTGACCCTCAGTCTTGGGGGTAGGCTTTCTTGGCAATCCTGCCCATCTTTTGCCCTCCTACCACCCTTCACGTGTGCCCTGTGGGACACAGAATTTGCTGACCTGCTCCCATTCACTTGAGGCTTTTGCTCTGTAGAGGGGAAGAGCTGGACTGGGCTCTGCTTTTCCTGCAGTGTTGGCTGTTGCCCTCCTCTTGGCCTGCATCACTGAGGGAGGCTTTCTCCAGCTTCTTGCTCTGAACCTCGTCTTTGTCAGGCACATACTCAGTGGGGGTTTGTTGAACCCCACCCGCAGGTGGGTGTGAACTACGCCCATGTGTCTGTGGCTTTTTCCCACCTGGAATTACAGCTGAATTCTTCGGACCTGTTTGTGTGGTGCCCGTTGTCCGTTCCTCCTGTGCCCTGTCTCAGGTGAGCAAGTGCTCATGTTGAGTTTCTCCTTTGAGGGTCTCTTCCCTTCCTTAGCTTTTATTCTTCCTTCCAACTTCAAACATCCTAGGGGAAATCCTAAATCTTCTTTTGATCATCACAAAAAAAGCAGATGCCATGACTGCTAGCTGCTAGGCGCTGTGCTAAGTGAGGGGGATTCAGGCTGTTTTGAGAAATTCCCTCTTCTGGCATTGTATGTAGTCTTAATGGGAGTGTCATATCAGAGCACATTACCTCGGCGTTCTCAGTGGGAGCCTTTCCTTGTAATTAAGTGAGTGTTGCGAGGCGCAGAGGAAGGTTGGAGGTGAGCAGCATCCCTGTGACGCCCCCCGCCCGGATGAGGAGGCATTCTCATTTCTCTGCTCTTGGTATCTTTATTGCCTCTCCATTCAAATCTGGTTCTCCAAGCTTATTCCAGTTTGTGTGCCTCTAATATCCTTCTAATAAAATCCTTTTTGCTTAAATTCGCTAGAGTTACTAGTATCTGTCACAACCAAGAACTTTTGCCTCAGGAAATGCATAGATCAGAAGGGGAAATACAATACCCAGAAAACAGCTGAAATGCCAGCTGCAGAGTGACAGTACAGCCAAGATTGGACAGGCCAGGGGTTGGCAAACTTGTTCATAAAAGACCAGATAGTAAATATTTTAGTGTTGTGGCCATATGGCCTCAACTCTGCCATTGTAGCACAAAAGCAGCCATGGACAGTATCTGAACAAAGGGTAGCAGCTGTTCATTGAAGCCGTGTACAAACATGGGCTGCTATAGTTTGCCAGCTCCTGGTGGAGGCTGCTGTGTATGTCTAGAGGAAGAATGGAGATGGTCTTTGGATCTACTCTGGTTCTTGGGTAAGGCCAAAGTTTAAAGATCCTTATGCATGAGTATTGACTGACTGATATCATTCTTTCTGCCGATTCTTCTCTTGCAGAAGCAAAACCAGCCCCAGAAGTATTTGAAAATGAAGTTATGGCACTGCTGAGAGATTTTGCTAAAAACAGAAACAGAGAGCAGCGACTTCGGGCCCCAGATCTTGAATATCTCTTTGAAAAGCCACGTTGAGTTGTGCACTGCTGTCTGCCACAGGGCCCGGTCAGGATAGGTGCCGGCCTTGACTTCCTTGCTTCTCTTAGACACGTAGCCCACCCAGAGCATGTGTCCTCCCTCAGAGGACGGGTCCACCTCTCTCTCAGGACATATAAATGTTCAGTATGACTCATTCTAACACTTTTGTTCGGTTCTAAGCCTCAGAAGCAGTTTGTCAGTGTTGTCGGTGCTCAGGCCTGGCAGGGTCTCTGGCTCCCGTCTGCGGAGGCCTCTGCCACAAGAGGGCACTGTAGGGGAAGCCACTGTGCTAGCTCCTTGCTTCAGCCAGAGTGCTCAGTGAAAAGAGGCCGCCAGCTGCAGGCGCTGTATAGCTCCACTGGGCTTTATGCAAGGGAAATTCATCCTTTCCAACCCAGGAGGGCCCTTTCTGCCAAGGCAAGCTGATGCAGGCCCCCTGAACTGAATCCTTCAAAGGCACAGCAGGCACAATTAGGGCAGCTGGCAGGAAGGTGTGGGCGTGCTGCCTAAGAGCCAGTATCCTCATCATATTTTCTCTTAAAACGTTCACTTTGCAAACAGGAAGATAATTGAATACTAAAGACTATTTTTAAAAGGAAAATCACAATTCCTCAACCCTCAATTATTTTAATTCTGCCTAGTATAATCCACAGTCAGGTGTTCCTAGAGTTTTACCAGGTCATAGTCATAGGTTTATTGCCATGTAAATATAAGGAAATTTCCATGAAAATACAAAAAACTAGAGTGAATGTTTTCTATATTTTACAGTCTTCCACAATTATTTTAGTTGACAAAATAGTAACATGTAAGAAGTATCATGCTAGGATGAATTAGTTGGAGTGTTGAGCCCCAGGGCCAGAAGACCTCTTTGTGGCTGGAGATGGTCTCACTGAAGGGATCTTCCCCTCAGCTGTGATCCAGTCAGAACTGCTGTCATGACCTAGACTGGTCATGGCGTGGCCCTGAAGAAGGCAGGCCAGAACTGATAAGCAGGTGATTGGTGATCACAAGGGACACAGGCAGGCAGGAAGTACAGATCTCCATCTTTGTTGAGCTACAGAGTTCCATACAGCCTTTTCATGGTCCCACTTGCCTTTCAGTGTCTCAGGCTAAGGAGAGAAGAAGACCAGCCTTCCATACATGGTCTTATTAAGGCCTCACAGTACCCCTACTGACGAGTGGTGTTACACCTATTTTGTAGATGACCGAGTGGGCTCAGAGATACTAATTTGTCAAAGAACAATTAGCTATTGAGTCAGAAATCCAGGACCTCTTCTAGGTCAAACTGCCTCTAAAGCTCATGAACTTCCTCCTAGAACATGCTGCTTTTCTGGTTTTCTGGTGGGTATTTAGTAGACATCCATGCTTTGAAAAGCTGTGGCGAGGAAACAGATGACCTGTATGTCGTGTACGGGGCAGGAAGCTGCCAAAGTAAGCACTTGGCTAACCTAGGGCAGCGCGTAAGTGAGGAAGCAGTGTAGGCGCTGGTTACAAGTCCAAATCCTGGCTCCACTGCTTACCTGCTGGATAAATGGCCTGAACCTCTGTTTCCTTATCTGAACTGGAGGTGAAGACACTCCCTATCTCAACCACTTGTGGAGATGAGATGTGGGAGTGCGTAAAGCTCTTACTGGTCCCCAGCACGCAACTCTCGGTAGGTACTCTCTGTCAGCATTTGGTCATGGCCTTGCCTGAGACTTAGAACCTGTCTCCTAACACAGTTGCTGGCATGCCAGCAGGGTCACCTGAGCTCTGCAGGGCAGCCTGGTCAGCAGATAGAAAAGCCGGCCCATTAAAGAACCATGGGGTGTCTCACCAACCAGTGAAGCCTGGAGAGCAAACATGCTGTGACAAGACCTTTGATGGAAAAATCTGCAGCCCTCTCACCTAAGCAAGGAATGGGAGTGACAACTTGGAGGCAGAGGCAGGACAGAGGAGAACACGTCACCCTGGGAGCTTACTGCAGACTCTGGCCATTCTCTCGGATCTCGTTTGATGTACTGTGGGGAGAATGTTAAACAGGCAGAGAGTTTATAGAGAGAGAGATCTGGACTGTACAGCGTGCACACAAACTGGGCAGTGACTTGCCCATCTATCCTGGACGTTTACCCAACCAACCCCAGTAGCCAAGTATGCATTTGGGCTTTTTCCCCTGTGGCTTCATCTTACCTTGCCCTGATTTTGTCTAATTTAACATAATGTTCAGCTGCCGCCCCTTTCACCTGGGAATGACGTGCTTCTGAAGGAACTGTTTTCTTCCCAGGCTGCTGGGTTGTGTCATCTCCGAAACTGAAAGATCTTGCTAACTTCAGCTGCTCAGTGTCAGACCCAGGGGTGCTATGTAAACAGTTTTTCCCTATATTAGGCATTAAGTAAAACTAGGCCGGCCACAGTGCAATTTTTAAAAATTAATAAACATATAGCAAGGACCAGCAGCCCTCCAAGGAAGGGTCTGTGCTGAACAGAAGCTAGGCTCATTCCTCTCAGTCTGACACATCACTTCTTACTGACTTCATTCAGAGCCAGCACTGGGTGGGTAAGGGTCAGGCCCTGCCCTGACCCATGTGGAGTGGTCTCACAAGTGCTAGAGCATGGGCTCCTGTGTGACACATCAAACTGGGTCAGTAAAGGCTGTTCTCTTCCCATCATTTCAATCATTTTAAGTCTTAAGAATCCATAAGCCAAACTCCTTTTGCCTAAGCTCTGTGCCTTAGATGGAGTGTATTTGTTGGGCGCCGTTGTAGAGGCACCTCTCACTGGCTTTGGGCATTATCTGGAGGCATCTGGTCTGTGTTCAGGGACAGCCAGAGTGGCACTGGTACAAACCTGGTTCATATTTTTAAACATCACCAGGGAAGAGATTCTAGTGGGAGATGTAAGAGTCTCGCCGTTATCCTTCAGTCTATCTGCCACTGTTGTGGCTAGACAGCGAGGAAGATGCCATGATATGGAAGCTCGAGCAGCTGTAAGTGGCAAGCAGGTCTGGGTGACTTTTGAGCTGACAGCCCACCTTATTAGGACAGCCTGTTGTATCTGAGGATGGTGGACTTGCCATCCTGCAGGTGTCACGGTGCTGCTGATCGGCGTCCAGTAAGCCACCTGGGGCACCTCAGTTTCCCAGTGAACTCGCTGGTAAGGACAGTGTCAGCATCGTCCCCAGTCTGATAAAATGGCATTGGTGGAACGGGTGGCCTAAGGCAAGTAGTGCTCTTTGAGCATAACAAAACATGTCTGCCAGCATTTTGACATTTTAGGGTGGATTATAGAAAAGTTGGAGCTGTCCAAGATAACATCAGGCTTCAAAGAAGACATACAGAAAAGAAATGTACCCCCTTATAACCTTTCACCGCAAAAGAAGAGTTAAATTCTTTTTCTGGGTCCCAGGTCTTGCCTGAACCCAGATAATCCCACCAAGGTAGACTATGTTCTCTTTAAAAAGTGCAAGGTGAACATACTCTGGGTAACTACCCATCACAGCATGTAGTTTTTTTTTATAAGTTTATTTTGATATCACACAGCATGTAGTTTTAAATGCAATGTAAAGATGTGCATTTTGCTTCCCAATGGATTTCAGATTTTTTTCATTTAGTATTTAATGAAACGCTAACATTTGGTGATGCCCTGGAACACATGTTGAGGGGAAATGGAGCGGAGCATGTAAGGGCAGCTGCTTGGGGAATCAGACCTGAGTTAGAATCCTGGGTCCGCCATTCGTTAGCTGCTGACTTGGGCCCATTGAACCACTCCACGCTTTTGTGTCATCTAAGAAGAAAGGACGGGAACCTCTTCTCAAGTGTGAGTGTAAGGACTAAATGAAGCCGTGCATGTCAGGTGCTTAGCACTGTAGAGCGGGAGCACTCCCAGCTAGTGGTATTGCTTGCGTGTGGTGTGCCCAGCACTGCTCAGTTTTACGTGGGTGACAGCATTGGATCCTCGTCAATAATGTGAGACAGGTACAATTGCCATTCCCCTTTTACAGGTGAGCAAAGTGAGGTTTGGAGAGATCAAGCAACTTGCTTGAAGTCACAGATGGGAAGTGGTAGAACTAGAACTGGAAGCCAGGCGGGGGGCCCCCTAAGCCTCAAATACCTCAGAACATGAAAGCCCTCGCCACTTCTCTCCTGCTGCCGACTTCCTGTCCTGGGTCCTGTCTTGGTTCCTGAGTTCTGCTGTGTGGAGGGCTTTGCAGACACCCTCTGGGTTCTCCATAGGACTCCCAGGCGCTGAAGCACCTGAGCCCTCCACACAGAGCGGGGGCAACCTGGCTCTCCAGGTGATGGTACGGAGTTCAGACACACTTCCTTTGGATTTGGTGGGAAGCCAGAGGGCCGGGCTCACTCTCTGCCTTGCTTCAAGAATTTCGTCCTTTCCTTGATCAACAGAGATGAGGTTTGAGGCTTTCTGGGTCTTCCTGTCCCTGTCCATCCTTCCCCTCCAAGACGGAGGCTGGCTCAGAGCTGGAAGCAGCTGGTCGGGAAGACCATGCAAACCCCATTCCAGGGTCTGCAGGGGAGCTGCCCGAACTCCCGTCGCACCCACTGGCTCCAGCACTTATGCTGACAAGCCAGGGCCAGTGCCCTGGAAGGCCAGAGGCTCCAGCGCCGGGCCCCTTGTGGACAGGATGCTCACTTGCTTCTCTTGGCTCCCACCCTCTCAGCAGGGTCATACAGAGGTGAGGTTTCAGTAGGTGTTGCCCTAGGTACTGTGTTTCCTGTGCATGTAGAAATAGGCATTTGGTTTGGTCCAAAGAGGAAAAGTGATGCTCAGAAATCTGATTTGAAAGATCTGTAATGACCTTCGCTAGAGCTGGGGATCAGAAGAATGTATCTTGGCTGTCCTTGAGGAATTCACTGTTTATTCTGGACTCTATTTCACTGGTTCCCAGGCAGAGGTTATCTATCCAGCACTGTGTGCAAGGCTCAGTGCCAGACCCAGGAGCCACAGAGGTGAATGGGATAGGCCCATGCCCCAAGGGCCTCTGCAGAAGGGGTCAGTAACCGGAAGAGAAGCAAAGGTTGGTCCATGTATCTCAGGACCTCCAGCCTTGTGTGACAGGTCTGTCCCCACAGGAGGGATGGGGATGCCAGACCATGGAACACTGAGACACCTACTTACCATATCGTAGAAATTACTTCCCTTGTCCTGAGTTTACCCTTACCAGTCCATTTTATGACTGGTAGGTTCCTAACCACTGTATCTGCCCTTTGCAATGTACTTGCAGGGTCCTCCACCCTGACTCAGGGCAGCCAAGACCTTCCTTGGCCAGGGGATGTCAGGAATCATGAAGCAAGCAGAGCCTTGAAAAGCATTTGGGCTTGCCCGAGCTCTTGTACCTTGCTGCCACCAGAAAACCAGCCCAGGTTAGCTTTCTGGAGGATGAGAGACATGCGTCCAAGTCACCCCTCTTGCCTCAGCCAAAGTCAACTGAAGGCAATGAGCCCAGTCAGACCAGAAGAATTACCCAGTCATGCCCAGTCCAAATTGCCAACCCAGACACCCTTCAGCTAAACAGATGCTTATTATTTTAAGCCACCAAGCTCTGGGGTGATTTGTTACTCTGGTGCAGATGGTAATTAGGCTTCCCAGGTAGAGAGAAAAAAAATCACTGACTAACCAGCATGAATAAGTATCCTGTCCCCTGGATTAATTTTTTTTTAAAGGTGGCTGTTTAGTATATCAGATACTCGTGAATTTAGTATTATCAGTCTCATATGAACACACGTAATTCCACCGCTACCGTTTGAACAGGTGCATAACAGCTGACATTCAGGGGATTATTCCACACCACATGTTGGGCCAACGCTGTTTATGCACTGACTCGCTCAGTTCCTGTAGCAGCCCTATGAGGTAGGTTGTACAGTTATCTTCATTTTGCCAGCAAAGAAACAGGCCCAGGGAAATTGAGTCATGCACCCATGGTGCCACTGGCTTACCAGTTGGGTGAGGTGACCAAAAAAACTGATAGAGAACCCTCAAAAAGTCAGAGATCTGTGATAGGCACTAGCTCAATGTTTGGTAGAACTACTGTCTGCTGTAACTGGGGAGGCACCCCACATGCTTTCCAAGCTAGCAGTCCATAGGATAGAGGTTGGAAAGCCCCAGACTAGTCATCTATGTTGGCTATTATTGTCTGCATTTGGAGAGGATTTACAAGGAAGAGATGAGCTCAGGAAAGAATTACCTGGTGCTCAAGTAGTAATGAAATAAAATCCAGAAATCCTGGACTTCCAGGGTTGATCAATCTACACCCCAAGTAGAAAAGATGAGATATAAGGAAAGTTTTGGCCAACAAAGGCCCAGTAAAACTTTCCCTGGATAAAGTAACTCAGGACAGTGTCAGATTAAAGACTTGCATCCTATTATTCCAAATAGCTTTGATATTGCTACTGAGGAGAAAGGGAGAGGTATGGGGGTGAACCAGCAAAGCAAGTTAGGCTTAATAATTAGGTCTAGGAAAAGCTTTTGGGTCCAGCATCATGACCATGGTCAAGGCTATTCTCATCCTCCAGCAGGACAGCTGCTGCAGCCATTGGACACCTGCAGTGTCCTTGAATCTGTTCTCTACCTGCAGCCCTGAAGTCAGTGTGTTCTAATACACCATTCTGACCATGGCTTTCATCTCCTTAAAACCCTTCAGTGGCAGCCCACTGACCTTAAAAAATAAGGAGTTTTCTTGTGTGGGATGCTCATATCGTCAGTCTTATCTTGGCCAGGCTGTCTCTGCATTTCTGTGCTCCAGCATCTTCGATGTTCCTTCATCCTCCTATCCTCTCCACCAAACCCTCCCACCACCACAGGACCTTTGCACATGTGGTTCCTTCTGCCCAGAAGTTCTTTTCACTCTTTCCCTCTTCACCTCTATCCTCTGTTAGATCTCAGCTCAGGTGCCACTTTCTTGGAGAAGGCTTCCCTAACCTCTCCATTTTAAATCCATCTAGCGATTCTCTGATTAATGCCTGTCTACGCACAGGACTTTATATTCCACTAGGACAAGCACTAGATCTCTTTTTTTCACTTTTATATCCCTAGTGCCTGGCACAGCACTTGGCACATAGAAAGCGTTCCTAATTACTTAATAAATGAGTAAAAAAAAAATTGATGTGTCACTGAGATGGCAAATCTCAAAGCAAACCTTCCCAATGCAAGAGCTGTGGGTCTGCAGGAGTTGGAGGCCTCTTGGGCCTCTTGCTGTGATGAGGTTTTTCCTCCCCTAGTTCCAATGGTTCAAAGTATGCTCAAAGGATTGGTCCTAAGCTTTCCAGGTGGCTAGATGCCCTTAGACTGGGGAGAAGGGATTCAATGAGTTAGATCTGTCTCTCACACTGGAAAGCAGAGAGCTCTTGGTTCTCTGCCCAGGCTACTGGGAGGCCTGGAATGTTAAAAGAAGCAAACCTCCAAACCCAGGTATGCTTCGGGAAATAGGCATTTTACCCAAGGGCCCCAGAGCCCTGGGCACCGAGGTCCATCCATCCCTGCTGAGGGTGGACATTACATTTCCCACAAGGAGGATGTGCTGCAGAAGCAGAAATAGCTGGGAATCATGTCTGTGTGGGTGCTCAGAACTAGCTCTCTCTGCTGTCTTACTCCCCATTCAATCTGGTGGACCTTCCTAGAATCTCTCCCCACCTCTTATCTCCAACACACCCATATATGCTCCCCAGTTGTATCCTTCAAACTGTTTTTCCAGCTAGCAATGCCTTCTGCTTTTCTTATACCCAGGTAGGGAGGTTACACTTCCTGTGCCCTACCAAGCTCTGCTTTCCTTGGGCTGTCTAGTTCATGCTCACAACAGGAGATTGCATTATCCCATTTCTACACGAGGAAACCAAAACTCAGGGAGGCTTGCCCATGGCCACACAACTAGGAAGCAGCAAGCCAAGATTTAAATCCAGGTTTCCCTAGAACTCATGTCCTTGCCGACACCCCACTTGTCCCAGACTTTGCCTGTTCACTCAGTGCCATCGTGTGCTTTGCCGTATCTGTGTGCCATCTCTATTAATATTTATTTACTATCTTTCTTGAGTTCCTTTTTTGTTTAAATGAATTAATTTTAAAAGGAAACTTTATATCAACTGTAAACGGAAAAATCATCTCAGTAGTGTCACTTGCCAAAATTAAAGGTAACTATAAAAACAAGTACCTAAAATGTATTTTATATATTTTTTCTACCATATCCTTATAAAACATTTCAAACATACATCAGTGTTGTAAGAGTTTTACAGTGAACACTTGCACATCCACTTAAATTCTGTCATTAACTTTTTACTTGATTCATTGCATATCTGTCCATCTTTTCACCTCCCTCTCCACCCACAAATCCACTTTCCAATGCATTTCAAAGAAAATTACAGACATCAGAACACTTCTCCTAAATACTTCAGAATGCATATCATTAACTAGACTTTGACATTTAAGCTTTTAAATTTTTCTCTAAAATTTAAATACAATGAAATGTACAAGACTAAAGTGTTCATTTTCTGAGTTTTGACAAATGCTTACACCAAAGTCCTATCAAGATACAGAAATTACAATCACCCTAGGAGATTCACTTATGCTCTTCCCAGTCAATCTTCATGACATACCTCCCCACTCTCCCAAGCAACCACGTCTCTGATTCTTTTCCACCAGAGATTAGTTTTGTCCATTCTAGAATTTCATGTAAATGGAATCCTATGGTATATACCCTTTTGTATGTGACTCCTTTCACTCAACATAGTATTTTTGAGATTCATCCATGTCATTGCCCACATCGTATTTGTCCCTATTTTTTCTTGAGTCATATGTATTCCATTAAATGACTTTTCTGTTCAATCTTCTGTTGATGGACACCTGAACTGTTTCCAGCATTGGACTATTATGAATTAAGACATTACAAACAAGTGTTTTTGTGAACAATTTTTTTTTAATTTCTCTTGGTAAATACCTAGAAGTAGAATTGTGGGGTCATAGTGAGACAGGGACCATGGGCTTAGACAGAATAGCGTGAGGGCCTCTGGAAAAAGCAAGGCAGGATATTTGCAGTCAGAGCAATGTAACTTAGATGAAAGGAAACCCCCTACCAAAACTCTGTGTTAAACATTAAGCTCTAGGGTCATTCTTCAGTGAGATCAGTTAACGTTCCCCAGATAAAGAAGAGTAGCGCATGTTTTTATTATGCTAATCATTTGTAACATGTGTAAGATTCACTTTAGCATGCTAAAAGGCCCAGGCGTATGTGCTGTCTTTCCTCTTTCAGATCTGATGGGGTGGTTTTGCAAACTGAGCAACTAATTTAGCATGCAGACCCAGCTGTAAACAACATAATAAAAGGAAGAATTCTACCTTAAAGATAAGATTGTATTTTAACACCCAGGAAGTTTAAGAAGCAAGATTCTTAACTTACTCTTTAGCAAACAGACAATACATCAGCCCACCTTGGGGGCTGGGCAGGCCGCCTTTTGATACGCTCCTAGACCAAGACGCAGGTGTCCCAGAGAGAAATCAAGGCAGGAAATTCCTTATGTTACGTTACTTGTAAATATTCTAGGACCACTTAATAAGTCCACACCCCTAAGCTTTTTTCATGTTCTCGAAAAATCCTCATCTGCCTATAAAACCCCCTAGACAACGCACCACTCCGGACTCTCTTGTCTCCTCCTGGCGTGAGCCAGGAACTCTGTCCTTTCACTTAATCTCTCAGTAAAAGCCTGTACCTTGCTCTCCTACCTTGAGTGTTTGTGAAGCTCATTCTTCGGCTTCGTGAACAAGAACCTCGGCATCAATAGGTAGGTATATGTCTAGTTTCAAAGCAACAGCTGCCAGAAATTTTCCCAAAGTAGATGTACCATTTTGCACTCCCATCAACAATGTATGACAAATCCGGTTGCTCCATGATCTTGTCAGCATTTGGTGGTGTCAGTCCTTCTGGTTTTAGCTGTTCTGGTGGGTATGTACTAGTTCCTCACTGTAGCTTAATTTGCATTTCCCTGATGATTAGTGCTATTGATTATTTTTTCTTATGCTTATTGTCCATTCATGTATCTTCCTTTGGGGAGTATCTGTCAAGTCTTTTGACCATTTTCAAATTTGGCTGTTGTCATTTTATTATTGAATTGTAGGAGGCAGTCCTTTGCCAGATACATATTTGCAAATATTTTTACAATTTTACCCAATCTGTGGTTTGTCTATTCATTTTCTTAACAGTGTCTTGAAGAGCCAAAGTTTAAAATTTTGATGAAGTCCAACTGGCTAGCTTTTTAAAAATGGTTATTGATTTCTGTGACCTAAGAAGGCTTTGCTTATCCCCAAGTCATGAAAGTATCTCTACATCTTGAATGAATTTTTAGGTATGGTGGGAGGTAAGGTCTGAGGTTCTTTTTTTTTTCCGTATAAATACCCAGGTATTCCAATATCATTTATTAGAAAACTACTTTTTCCATTGGATTACATTGGCATCTCTGTCCAAAATCACATCTATAACTGTGAAGACAAGCAAAACAACAACGTTATTAAATTTAAAAATTTTTTAATAAAATATTGAAATGAAAAGTGCAAATAAAAGTAGTCTAGTTGAATGTGAAAAATTCGTATTTAAAAATAAGGTCCTCACTGAGAAAAATGGAGCTGGTTAGGACTAGTCTGTCACAAAAGATCATTTGGTTTAATATCATTTATATCTAAAATGAAGATGAAGTTCTCCATCAAAAAGCAATTCTCTTTTTAAACTGTGATAATAACCAGCTTGGAGAATGCCAACAGCCATATGTATGTAGGTGGCAAGAGCAAAAGATTTTGACTGCTTTCTCTGAGACAATTGTCAGTTTGTCACATAAAAAATGGTTGTCAGCGTCCAAGAGTAGTGTTTGTTGTGGTGATGTGTATGTAAATTCAGTGCTTTAAAACCCACACCAGGGATCTCTGCCACCTACACTGTCCGTTGACCACGTGGCAAGAGGTTCACGTGACCACGTGGTCCATGTCCTGGTCATTGTCAGGAAGACAGCCAACGCCATGCTGCTTTTAGCTTTATCCTGAGACTAATAATAGTGAGGTATGCTTATTGTATGAGGCACACTTCTAATTTAGCTCACTTATTTCTCATAAAGAAAGGTAGAGGCATTCAGATCATCCCATTTTAACTGGGGTGCCAAAAGTCTTACCACTTGCCGGAGGTACTCTGGTGATGAGTAGGGGAGTTGGGACAGGAAACCAGGCAGCCTGGCTCCTCACCAGCCCTCCTGACTGACCCCCTCTCTGTCTTCTCAGAAGAAAAGGTCTTTGGTGTGCTGCTTATATTTACTGTTCTCATTGCTCAGTCATTTAAGCATAAAAATTGTTAGAAACCTGTTGGTCTACATTCCTCCTAAAACAACAGGAAGTGAGCCCCCTTGGGGAGCACCCCCCTGCTCTTTGGCGCCTGCTCCCAGTGTCCTCCCAGTCCCGTCTTCCTTCCTGGAGGCCACGGCTCTCTCTCTCTCCCCCACCCTCTGTACTCCCTGCCTGTACCACACAGCAGCCCCGCCCTCTCTGCCTCACTCTCTAGTTGTAACACACAGGATACCGCTTAATAAAATGGCCTCCACCTGTAAAAACAAAACCCTATGATTCAGCTTGAGAATGATCTCGAGGCATTTCCTTCAAGACCTGTCAGAGAGATATAAGCAGAGAAGTGA
Organism: Smutsia gigantea; assembly: GCA_032199065.1. NCBI lineage: Eukaryota > Metazoa > Chordata > Mammalia > Pholidota > Manidae > Smutsia > Smutsia gigantea. Next base: position 108,835 of record JAVSCE010005603.1, on the reverse strand, counting down.
TTTATTCAGATTTGTGCTTTCGAAAGAGCACAGTGTCAGGGAAAAGGCATCCCAGGCAGAGGGAACCGCATGGGCAAAAGCGAGGAGGTGAGAGTGCTGGCAGGTTTGGGGTGAGGCTGGAGGAGGGGCACCTGCCAGGGAAGGGTTAGAGAGAGATTTGGGAGGAAGGAGGGCAGGTTTTCTGTTATGCTAAAACTTCTGCACTTAATTCTGAAACAAGATAACACAATGATGTTAAAAAATTATAATGCCTATGTCCTGCCATGGGTTTCAGCCCCGGGCAAGTTCGCTATGGATTCAGTGTGACCGAAGAAATAACAGTAGAATGTTCTTGGGGTGAAAGGGTTTATTACCCGGCTTGTTCTCCCGGCGGTAGGTGGAGCACTATCGTCTCTGCCTCCGCCCAGAGCACTGGGCCAGCTCTCTATAGAGCACAATAACAGCTTATTGCCTACAGGTGTGGAAGTGGTAGCCTAGCAACAGGCCAGTTACGTCATCAAGTGGTTTAAGTTCAGTGAGGGTCCTGGCCATAGGAACCCCGACTTCCCCACGGCTTAAAAGTTAGGATGGACTAAGTTACACTATGGTAACAGCCAGTCCCAGATCTCAGTGGCTCCAAACAGCACAAGTCTATTCCTTGTTCACATTGTGTGCATGTCCCTGAGGGCTGATGGTGGGCTCAGCATGACGTCTGTGTGGTCCCGCCTGACGGCCTCACACCAGCAGAGCAGCCCCACCTGAAAAGCTGCAGGCCATGGTGACAGCCGTGTCTTAGGGGTCTCTGTGAGGCTAAACAATGGAACTTTGTTTTCTCACAGTTCTGGAGGCTGGTAAGTCCAAAGTCAAGGTTCTGGCAAGCTCAGGTTCTAGTGAGAACTCTGCTCCTAGCTTGCAGGTGGCCACCTTCTCGCTGTGTTCACATGGCCAAGAGGGAAGGAGCTGTGGTCTCTTCCTCTTTTGTAAGGACACCAGTTCTGTTAGATCAGGGCTTCACCCTTCTGACCCCATTTAACCTCAGGCACCTCCTTAAAGACCTGGTCTCCTCTATAGTCATATAGGGGGGTAGGGGAGTAGGCTTCAACATCGGAATTTGGGGGGACACAATTTAGTCCATAGCAGGAGGGAAGTGAGAGCTCTGGAGGTTTGCACAATAATTAAACGCTTATCCTGGAAGTGACACCTTTCACTACCGCTCATGACTCATTGGCCAGAACTGGTCACATGGCCCCAGAGGGAACCAGGAAGTGCAGTTCCAGATGCTAGAGTCAGAGATACAGCGTGAGCAGTGTTGATTCTCACCCCGGTAATAATTTTTGGATCTTTACTGTGTGCAGGCACTGTCCTGGGCTTCTATGGATTAGGCACTGGGGACCAATTGGAGGTTTTAAAGGAGGAAATGGCATGATCCGGGCTGTCTGGAGTTTCATGGGTAGGGATGAGACCATCCTAGCCTGAGACCTGGCTCTTTTGCTAATGCACCGTGTGACTTTATACAAGCATCTTCACATCCATGAAATGAGGACAATACTTTGGGCACATGTATACGTAAAGTACATAGAGCAGTGACTTGGCCTTTGGAGAGGCAGCATTGCATCACAGTTAAGCTTGCAGGTTTTGGAGTCAGCTGGATCTGGGCGAAGTGCATGAGTGTGTGTGTGTATGTGTGTGTGGCACTTGTCACATGCTAGGCACTGTGCTAAGCAAGCACATTATATGGGATCAATTGGGATTGGAACCTGGGCAGTTCTACCTCCAATATCCCTGCTTGTATTGCTACTCTTATGGCCCTGGGGCAGCACAGACGGACTGTTCATGTGTAATCTCCCCAGCTGCAAGTTCCCTGGGGATAGGAACCATGTGTTACACTCTATCCTATCTCCTGTTTTAGTACAGTGCCTGGCATATAGTTGGTGCTCATTAAGTGCTTAATGAGTGAGTGACTGACTGATAGAATAAAAGAAGGCAGAGGCTCTTTGGAGAGCTTCTCTGCTGGATCTAAGACCACTCAAGTGTTTTGCCAATGGAGGTTGTTCCTGAGACCTGACAAGTTCATGGAAAATGTTTTGAGTGTTTTATGAGGTTCCCTTAACATCCCAAACTTACCACACTTTCTGGATGTTTCCTCCCCCTCCTATGTGTAATACAGTTACTATATTTCTAATAGAAAGGTGTACTTATCAGGTTAGGCTAGACTATGCTAATAAATTAGCCCCCATATCACAGTGGCTTAACATTGCAAGCTTTATTTCTCACTTGGGCTGAGAACTGGGCAACTCTTCAGCACAGCTCCTTCACGTGGTGACCCAGGCATCCAGGCTCTGCCAGCTCAATGTGTGGTCTCCACGGTTGCCACTGAAGAGGTTGAGAGAGTGGGAGGACTCATTTTCACTCTCAATCCAGAAGCAACACATGTCACTTCTCATAGCATGTGGGCCACAGCTAGTCACATGGCCCTACTGAGCTGCAAGGAGCCTGAAAAGGGTCCTTCTTCCAGGTACCTGAAAGGAGAACAGAATTAGATCTGGCTGAGCTAGAAGTCCCTATCACAATCCACTCTTCTGATCTCCAAATAGTGCATTTGATTTACTCTTCTTCCTGCACACGATACACAGCAACAGCCTTTCCACGAGAGAAAACCCAAAGTGGTGCGCAGCCCCCGCTCCAGCCCAGGGTCTCGTGGGGTGCCCTGGGGTCCCTATCAGGTCTACTGTGGCCCCTTTTGATCCAGAGATGTATGAATTTAAAAGACACATTATCACTCTCCTCACGTGCTTGGGGCAGAATAACCACAGCAGAGACACCCATGGGGCGGGGAACAAGGGAAGTGGCGGCAGCCACTGGCCTGGGAGCCTGCTGGACACACAGGGTGCAGACTCCTGTCTGGGGTGGGAGGATCACCACACTGCTCTCCTGCAAGGAGCTCCCTTCACCTGCTCTCTGGAGCACTGGCCCGGCCACTGGAGGCTCCTCCTTTCGCACAACTCTCCTTACTCGCATCTGAAGCAGGGGCTGTGGGCTCTGCCCTTCTTGAGCATTGTGGGGATTTCTCAGCCCACTTCCTGCCCACGGAAGTTTCAAGTCTCAAATAGTCACAGGCTTCTTTTTTTAGATTTTAGTTTTTAAATTAAAAATTTTTTGCTTTGCTTTTCTTCCCAGCTTTATTGCGATATAATTGGCATATAACATTGTGTATGTTTAAGGTATGCGACATGATGATTTGCTATATTATATACTGCAAAATGACGACCACAGTAAGGTTAGTTAACACATCCATCATCTCACATAGTTGCCTTTTGTGTGTGGGGGTGTGGTGAGAACTTTTAAGATTTACTCCATTAGCAACTTTTGAGTGTACAATACAGTATTGTTTACTTACCATCCTGTAGATTCCCATGACTTATTCACCTTATAACTGAAGTCTGTACCGGTGGACCACCTTCACCCATTTCCCACCCTCCATTCCCCCATCTCTGGCTACCATCAGTCTATCTGATTCTGTGAGTTTGTTTTTTGTAAATCCCACATATAAGGGAGATCACACAGTATTTATCTTTTTAAAATTCATATGTTTATATATATAAACACTCAGGTTGTTTCCATGTTTTGGTGTTGTAAATAATATCACAATGACCATGGAAGTACAGGTATTTCTTCAAGACAGTGTTTTTGTTTCCTTTGGACATTAGGTATCCGGAAGTGGGAATGCTGGATCATATAGCGGTGCTATTTTTTATATTTTTGAGGAACCTCCTACTGTTTCCATAGCGACTGCACCAATTTACATTCTCACCAGCAGTGTACAAGGTTCCCTTTTCTCCACATCATCGCCAGCACTTGTTATCTCTTGTCTTTTTGGTGATAAGAGACATGCTAAGAGGTGAGAGGTGATACCTCACTGTGGTGTTGATTTGCATGTCCCTGATGATTCATAATGTTGAGCATCCTTTCACGTGCTGGCCATTTGTACATCTTCTTTGGGAAAATATTTATTCAGGTCCTTTGCCCATTTTTAAATTGGGTTGTCTTTTTGCTATGGGGTTGTGTGAATTCCTTATGTATTTTGGGTATTAACCCCTTCTCCAGGATATGATTTGCAGATATTTTCTCTCACTCCATATGTTGCCTTTCCATTGTGTTGCTGGTTTCCTTTGCCCTACAGAAGATCTTTGGTTTGGTTCAGCCTCACTTGTTTATTTTTGTCTTTGTTCTTTGTACCTTTGGTGTCATATCCACAAAATCATTGCCAAGACCCATGTCAAGGAGCTTTCCCACTGTGTTTTCTTCTAGGAGTTCTGTGGTCTTGGGTCTTACATTTAAGTCTTAAGCCATTTTCAGTTCAGCTACAAGTTTTTAAAGACCAGGCTCGGGGTTTCTTTGGCATTACTATTCTTTCAAAATCTCAGTAGGTCTCTCACCTGTATGCCTCCCAAATGCCAGAATATGGTAGTTCATTTTATGTGTCAACTTGACTGGGCCACCGGGTGCCTGGATATTTGAGCAAACATTACTCCGGGTGTTGCCATGAAGGTATTTTGGAATGAGATTAAATCAGTAGACCGAGTAAAGCAGATTGCCTTCCCTAATATAGGTGGGTCTCATCCAGTCAGTTGAGCCCCTGAATAAAACAAAATACTGACCCTCCCCCAAATAAGAGAGAATGCTTCCTTCCTGCCTGACTTCAAACTGGGATACTGGCTCTTTTCCTAATGTCAGATTCAAAAGGCAACACCGGCTCTTTGTGGGTCTCAGGCCTGTTTGTCTTCAGATGGGAATTGTATCATCAGCTCTCCAGTTCTCAGGCCTTCAGATGTGGGCTAGAACTAAACCTGGGTCTCCTGCTTACTGACTCAGCCTGCAGCTTTCAGGACTGGCCTGCCTCTGTAATAGCAGTCTCCTCTCTCTCTCCACACGCACATATAGATATATACACACACACACACATACATCCCCTTGGTTCTGTTTCTCTGGAGAACCCTAACTAATACACAGAATCACATTTAAACTTCTTTCCCCAAAAGTCTTCACATCTTCAGTTCTTGGCTTATGCTGCAATAACAAAATCCCAGACCTCAGGTGCTTGAAGTGGCGAGGTTTTTCTCTCTTTCACATTCCAATCTGTTGAGTGAGAGGCAGCTCTGCAGGGTACCTGACCTCCGTGTGGTGACTCAGTGATCCAGGCTGCTTCCATCTTTTGGTTCTTCTGCCCAAAGAGAGTGGACAACTCATAGCCACTCCTAACTGCCTCAGACTGGGAACAGTGCCCCTCAATTCCTCACACAGCACATTGACCAGAACTGGCTGCAAGACCCTTACCTAACTGCAGGGGAGGCTGGGAAATGTCAAACAATCATGAACACTTACTGAGTGTTGTCTCTGTGCCAAGCTGGGTGCCAAACACTTAAATACTGTCTTTTATGACTCCTCAGCCTAACTGTATGAGTTCTACTCTGACCTCATCATACAGCTAAGGACACAGGCTTCGAGAAGTGAAGGAAGAGCACAGCCCTCATAAAGACAGGACTAGAGACTCAAACCTACATCCCTCTGCACCCAGTACGACCCCCTCTTGACCCCTGTCCTGGGTGTCTTGCTGATCACTGCTGAGAATATGTCCATCCCACTAGAGGACTCGGATTGGGTTGGTTCTTATTTTCTGCTCCATCTCATTTCATCTTTTCCAGGAGTCATGAATTTTTAAACCTTGTGTGAGATCAACCAGTTCAGACAGAGGAGGTATGGAAGCACAGAACAGACAGAAAAAGAACAGCCATTAAGTAAGCATGACAGTTCTTCCAGGAAATGCCCACCCAGGGGGTAAATGAACTCCAAGAAGTTATGCTGGCATGGTAGGTGGTGGAGAGAGAGTGCTCAGGCCCTCAGAGAATCATTTTCTTTTAGGAAAGACAAAGACAGAAGAGATTGGACAAGGGCCATTGGACTCGGGTTACTTTAGCTCCTGGTGGAGATAGCACAGAGTGCGGAGCCTCCGGAGCACTTTTTAAAGGTGGGAGTCTTGGGATCGCGGTCCCGGGCAGCTCCCCAACCTCACTAAGGCGGTGGTCCTTCCTAGAGGCCCCTTTCAGAGAAACTGGAAGTGGGCAAAGTCGATAGTGGAACCTGAAGTCATCCTGGCCTGTCAGCTGGCTCTCTCCTGGACCCACTCTTTACACCCACAACCACCACCTCCCGCCACTCACCGCACCCATCGTGCAGACACCACACTGCGCCTGTCTCCCTGTGCTCCCTTCATTCTCACACCAGCCCAGGGAGCAGCTAGCATCTTGCTGTTACAGGGAGGAAAGTGAGGCCTGGGGACACTGCCTTTCATGGAGCCAGGATCTGAACACAGGTCACCCTGCCTCCAACTCTAATTAGTCAGGCTGTTCAGATCCAGCAGCCTCTGGGGCTGCTTCCCCCAGCTCAGTTACCTGGCCGTCCTTAGAGCCCTGAGCCCTTCAGCAGGACAGTCACCCCACCCTGGGTGGTATGCAAATCCGGGCCACCTGAGGGACCTGTGGGCTTGGTGTTGCCCTAATCAGCACTTCCTGCTAAGACCCCCTTTATGCCATGTCCCAGCTTCAAATTGTTTCATCCCAGAGGGTCACTCAGAGCAGCTGAAATCCAGGGGATTGATCACAGAGTGGGGGGCACCTGGCCTGGGTGAGGTTTGTCAGATGGGCTCAGAGGATCTGGGTTTGGAGCCATGAAGACAGGTCAACCAAAGCTAAAAGACACATGCTCGGTCACACACATCTACCCTTCTTAACTCATCTTTGGGGACCCAAGCCCACATAGCCCAGTGCGCAGAGTGTAGGTGCCTGTCCCCGTCCAGGACTCAGAGTCAGAGCGCGGTGTACACTGGCCTTGGACGCCCGTCCTGGCCCCAGCTAACGAGTGCCATGGGCCAGGGCCCCACAAGGTCCTCTTGCTACTTCCTGAGCCTCGACCTTCCATGCAGCCACTGGTGCCTCTCTAGCCCTGCCCTCTCAGAGGAGGGAAACAAGACTGAATCTTACTGTTTAGCACCAGGCAGGCCTAGAAAGGAGAACCAGGTCACCCATCTGATCAGGGCAGTCCATCCTTTTGGAAAATCGCCAAGTTCGAGGGGTGTTCGAGCCCACTGCTACAATCCCAGCACTTCAAAGTGAATTTGCCATCGTGTTCCAGTGGGCTTCGTGGGGATTCTGGAGTCAAGGCTGATTCCACCCCTTCCTGCCTGTGGGGCCTTAGGAAGTTTCCTTGCATGCACCATGGGGATAATAGCAATAGTTCCTGGCTCGAAGCTGGAGTGAAAAGTGAAGCGATGACTCCTGGTTCTGCACCGGCACAGACGAAGTGCTTCAGAATGGGAATGGTTATGGAAGGTGAGATGGAGTGAGCCCAAGACTTCCAGTTTAAAGGCTGAAAGGATTGTTCAGTCTATTGCTTCATTTTGCAGATAGAAAAACAGGCCCAGGCTCAGAGGTGGGAGGTCTGAAAGTCACACAGCAACTTGGTGACCACTGGGACCAGTCCAGCTGAGCAGCCCCTAGGTTCCTGGTCCCTGTGGGCTCCAGACCCTTGTTCTCCTGGGCCACTCCTTGGCCTGGCTGGCCCCTCCTGCTCTGGGGAACAGAATGGTAGGTGAGGCTGGGTAGCCTGTGGTGGGGCCATCCAGGCAACCCCAGCCTTATGAGGGTAGCACCTGCTGCATCTCCTGCAGTTCCAAGCGAGAGCCGCTGGGTGTCGCCCCACAGCAAAAAAAACAAAAACAAAAACAAAACCCAGGACACCGGACTCCACAGCTGCGGGACCTAATGAAAGTTCAGACAGGGAGCCCCGGCCTCCCATTGCTTCCCATAGGCTATCTCCAGCAGCTCTAGAGCTTCCCACACAGCGCTACGGGACAATTTCAAACCTTCTACCACCCTTTCTGCACCCTGCCAGCTGCTAAAAGGAAACCCTGGCCAGAGCCACCGCCAGCTGATCCCTCCACTACACACAGTGTTCCAGCCACCTGGGACACATCACGGCTCCCCGTGTTGCCAGGAACTGCCCACCTTTGACATTCCTGGGCTTTCCACGTGTTGTGCCCTCCCTCCTCTCTGTGTAGGGCAGGCCTACCACCTGCTGGACACTGTGGACAGGGTATTTCAAATCCCCCAGCAGCCCTGCTAGGTGGGCGTGCGGGTGCAGAAAAAGGCACAGAGAGGTGAAGCCCAGAGGCCCACGGCTAGCCAAGGGGCAGCAGCAGGTTTGGAGCTCAAGGCTCTCAGGCTCCTGAATTGAGCTTTCTTTAGCGTCACCACACTGGCTGTGTCTGAGATCCTCATAGACTGGGCTCCCTGAGGGCAGGGCCATGTGGAATTCCTGTTTATAACCTTTGCATCTGACCCTTTGTCTAGGCCTTTCCCTAACTCTTGGATGGCTCTTACCATCTGTCCTGCCATTGGGTTTCAGACCCAGACAAGTTCACTATGGCTTCAATGAGACCAAGAAATGACAGTGGAATGTTCTTGGGATGAAAGGGTCTAACTTTATTCCCACAGTGGCCGGTCAATCACTAGAATCCTGTCCACTCAGAGTGAATCTGCATGCCGCAGTCCGTCTCTGCCTCTGGGCCTGTCCGCTCCTGCAGCCGTCTCAGTCTCTGTCCTCGGCACTGCCACCACTCCAGCCTCTGCTCTCCTGCAGCTGTGGAGCAGCTGTACCACCCTGTCATGCAGAGCACTGGGTGGAGCTCTTTATAGAGAGTCAATAACAACGTATTGCCCACACATGTGTAGTGAGCTAGCCGACCAAGGCCAGGTGGGAATCCTGGCCATAGGAACCTTCACTTTATCCACCCATCTAAGTGTACCAGATACTGTGCTAAGAGCTTTATGTGTGCCACAACCTTGTAGATAGGTCCCACTATTACCCCCATTTTCCAGAGAGGAAACTGAGGCACAGGTAATATGCACCACATCTTATAAAGTGGCAGAGTCAGGGCCATGTCACCTGGCTTCAGAGTCAGAGCTCTTGCTTGTAACCACTTTTCTATGCACACTTTGGAGGGGGGCCACCTCTTCCCTCTGCCCTGGGGGATCCCCCACCTCTGGCAGTCTCACCTGATCTGGGGTTTCATGGGTGGAGCTTACGTGAGCCTCTGACCCTAGACTGGGAGCTCCTTGCCGGAAGGCAGGACGAGGCTGTGTGCATTCACTTCTGACCTTGCAGCTTCCGATCCCTGAGATCCCTGAACAGAATCATTACTTGGGAGGGTAGGGACCTGCTACACTTCCATTTGGCCCTTGTCACCTCTGAGTCCCAGGCCTCTCTGTGACAGGCAAGCATGGTCACAAGCTCCCCCCAGCAGGCCCAGGCATCTCAGACTGAGTACAGCAACGGCGTCTCCTGGGTGAGGACTGCCCCCTTTCCCTCGGCCTCCCCTTCATCCATGCCTCCGTCTCCCCTAAGAGTCAGGGTGTATTGGAGCCTGCTCCGATCAGCTCGTTAGAGCCGGAGGTGAACCGTCAAGGAAATTTGCAAGCTGATTATTCATCTGAGCCACTGTTAAAAATTAAATGCCATAAACTTACAGTTTAACACATTATATTAAAAGCAAGAGTAATAAGTACTTAAAGTCCTCATCTCCTCTTCATACCACTACATTTTCCTGTCATTGTACTTTTGTGGCTACTTCTGTCTAGTGGATCTGTATGGTGCCAGTTCTAGATAGTGGTGAACTGCTGATCATGTCTTCCCGAGTCCCTGCTCCGTGACATTGCCTTGGTAGTTTGAAAGCGGCTGGGATGCGAGTATTTACATCACAGAAATCAACAAGTATTACAAATCAGGGCTCCCCTACACCCACCCACCCCCTCCCCAGAGATCCAGTTATTAAACATTTACAACCCTTGAAGCCAAGGGGAGGTAAATGGGCTGTCACAGAAGAGGCAGGCACTGTGGAACTGGCTCGCTCTCACACTCCCACCAGTGGGAGGCCTGGGCAGTTTGTCCCTGGGCCTCACCTTTCGCATCTGCAAAATAGGCTAAGAACAGCAGCTTTTAGAAACTGAGAAGCAGCTATCTTCCAGGTGCCGTATCTGTGCTCTCAGGAAGTCGGCCAGCAGGCCTCTGTGAAAATGAGGAAATGGGGCATTAAGAGGCCAGGTCCCACACCAAAGGTGACAGGTCAGATTTGAACTACACTCTTAACGGCTGTGGTTTTTTGACCCTGTCATAACAGCACCCTGTCCCCTGTGAGGTCTGGGGGATTGTACAAGGTACTGTGTGTGAAAGAGCTTGACACAGATTTGGCTCTAGCAGAGCACAGTAAACACCACCGAGAGGCTTAAGAGGGGGATCTGGACCCACCCACGTTTGAATCTCAAGTCTGCTATTTTCTGCTTGCGAGATCTCCAGCCTGTCAAGACACCTTGCTCATCTAAGCCTCATTTTCCCCAGGAAAAGAGGGATAATAATAGCTACCTGGAGGAGCTACCCAGAGGACTGGAGATAAAGGATGTAAAGTGTCTGGTAAAAAGTGGGTGCTCAATAAAGGGGAGTGATCACTGGGATTAGCTGTCATTGCATGTCAGCCAGCAGCTCTGCCCAGCCTTGTTGGGGGAGGCCAGAGTGGAGGAGGCAGGACTTGGCCTGGGCAGTGGCTGGCCCTGACTCCCAGCCGGGTCAGCCCCTCAGAGAGCTCTGGCCCTAGAAAGGCTTCAGAAGCGTGGGTATGCCGTTGCTAGGCACTGGTTGCTAGGCAGTGCACTGTTTCTCCTGGCCTGGCCACCTCCCAGAGGGCCCAGGCTTCTCTGGAGCAGCTCCTGCCTCCTTCAGCCTCTTGCCTGACCTCAGAGCCACTGCGGAGGGCAGGTGAGGGTGGGGCCAGCTGCGGCTGGGCCCGGGAGAGCCGAATAACTTCCAGCAGGAGGAGGGCAAGGCTGAGGGAGCTGAGGGAGAGACTTTGGGGAGCCAAGAATTCCTGGGAGAGGGGCTGTCTGGCCATTCAGTCCCCAGAGGAGGACGTACGGGGGTTAAGACAGGAGGCTGAGAAGTCAGGTACCCTGGGTCTGAATCCACCTATTATGAGCTAATCCTTCATCACTTGGAACCTGCTTCCTGGCTATAAAATGGGGAGGTAATAATAAGGTGTGGGGAAGAGAAATGGGCACTTGTGCCCATAAGTGTTGACAATGGTGGAGAGGGACAGGAGGGGGTGGGGGGGTGGGGGGAAGGGGCTGGCTGGGTGGGGTCTGACCATCAGCCCTGTGGTCTCTGCAGCCGGGGCCTGGGGCAGGCTCGGGGCCCTTGGGCTGCTGGACCAATGAGCTTCTTGCACTACCTTCCTAGGCCTCCCGGGGCTCTGCCCCACGGCATCATAATGGGGAAACTCCCCCTGGGGGTTGTCTCCCCTTATGTGAAGATGAGTTCCGGGGGCTGCACGGACCCTCTGAAATTCTATGCCACCAGCTACTGCATAGCCTACGGTGAGGGCACCTTTGTGCAGGGGCCACCCCCCGACACAGGGCAGGAGCGGTTACCCTCCCGATGGGAGAGGGGCAGCACACTGAACTGATTTGTCCCCTGAGTCCCCCCAGGGACGGTGTGCACACCTGTAGTGTCAGGCAGGCCTTGGCCACGCTTTCCCTCCCACAAATCTATCCTGCGATTCTGCCTCGCTGACCTTGTGTCCACCCCACTGACTCCATTTCCTGCTGCCACCATCCCACAGGGCCAGGCTTTCATGGCTCCTATCCCCCTTGTTCCTGCCCTGGCTCTGTGCCTCCTCCATCACAGGGACCCCTGGGCCCCTCGGGGCAGAGGGGGTGAGGGCAGTGCTGGCCCTGCCGGGGAAGCCCAGCTCGCTGCTCGCCCATCTGCTGACCTGCTTCCCCTCCGGCAGGTCGGGAGGGCTTCCGGCCCCGCGTAGGCAGTCACGAAGGCACAGGCTACAGATCAAATTACCGGCCCGTGGTCTCCTACCGAGCCAATCTTGATGTCCGGGACAACCCAGCCATGGGGTATGCTCTGTACCAGCCCTTCTCATCCCTGCCCTGCTGGGCCTTTGCTCTCAGGGCCACTGTTGCTCATCACACCAATCCAGACTCTGTGCATGGGGGCTCTGGGCCTTGCTTGGCCTGGGTCTGGGGCCTTGGGGCGCTCCAGGCATGGTGCCCAGCCTGGGGCCCAAAGGCAGGTGGGCTCTTGAGGCACCTGGGGGAGGTTTGAGGGAGCTGGGGAATTTCTGGAGACAGGTATTGCTGCCTCCAAGAGACAAAGGCAGGTGGTCTTGGTGGCAATAACTCCTGCTCCTGCCCTACCCACAGGGAACAAGTCCGCCACAATTTCCAGACCGTGACCAGCCAGAGTTACCGCCCCATGGAGGTGCCTGATGGCAAACATCCGTTGCCCTGGAACATGCACCAGACCAGCTCAGGCTACTCTCGGGAAAAGCCTGGTGCAGCTACTGCCACCAAGGAGGTGCCGGGCCAGGGCTGGGCAAGCAGGTGGTGGCTAGACTGGGGTGGAGGAAGGCTGAGGGGAGGAAAGGGTGGGGAGCCCTCCAGCAGGGTGGGACTGCACTGCCAAGAACCAGCCAAGGCTGAGAAGACTGGGCACGGAAGAGCCACCCTGTCGGCTGGGGCCGCCCACTTTGCCGCCCGTGTCCTCATCCCCACCATCACCTCCCCCTCCCATCGCTACCGCCATCTGCACCGTCCCCATCCCATCCCAGCCCCATGATGTCCATCATTCACCCCACCCACACTGCCGCCGTCACACTCACTGTTGTCATTGTCTCACTTCCATCATCTTCCTGACCACCGTCCTTAGCAGCGGCAGCAGAAGAATGGATGCTAAGGCATTCATTCATTCATTCATTACTCAACCAGTATGTTCTGAACATCTCTTCTATATTTGAAGGTGATAGTGCTGGGGCAAAAGCACAAGGAAGGGTGGGGGTGAAGCAGAAATGAAGGAGGGCCAGGAAAGAGACCTTAGACCAAGACCTGAGGAGGTTGTGCTCCTCCAAACACAACGGTGTGAGGGAAGTGTGTGCCAGTCACGCAGACAGCAAGTGCAGGGGCCTGAGGCAGGAGGTCTGCTGGGAGGAGGGCAGCAAGAGGCGGGTGGCTGGAGCCAGCAAGGAGCTGCGGTCCCGGTGGGCCGCAGTCAGGATGGGAATCCCGCAGGGCTGAGCAGAGGAGGGACAGGACAGCACTGTAAAGGGACTCCTGCTGTGCAGACTTTGTAGGGATCAAGGGCAGAATCTGAGTCAAGATGTGACTGCCAGCTCCTCACCTGGAGGGGTGATCAGCCATTCCCTCCTCCCAGGTCAGGAAGGTCCATTTTGACACCCAGGACTACGGGCCCCAGGCCATCACAGGGCTGGAACCCAAGGACATGCCGCTGCTCCACCAGCAACAGGGCAAGGGCTCGGTGGAGTGGGAGAATGCCCGACATGTGAGTAGGCAGCCCCCCAGAGGGCCGTGACCTGGCCAGAGGGGCAGACTCCCTCCTCTACAGGTGCCGCACTGACTCACCCAAGGCACTGACTGGCCATGGGCTCAGGGCGCCAAGGAGACTGGGGAGAGCAGAGGAGTGGATATTTGGCATTTCCAAGACAGCATCAAAGTGGTCACCCTGGGCTTCCTTATTCATGTCTTAGCACAATCTGCTGAGCTCCACCCCATGCGCCATCCTGAGCCCCAGGAAGCAGATTGTGAAGGGGGTCCCCGTTTTCACCCCTCAACCTTTTCCTTTCTTTGGGCCCCTCCTGTGCTGGGCCCGGGGGCTCTGGATGCCCTCTGGTCATTAGCAGGAGTCCAGTGTGGAATGGGGCTTAGCTGTCATTGGTCTGGGATCTGCTGCACTGGCTCTGCTCCTCAGAATGGGGTGTACGCAGAGTGCCTCCGGGCCCTGGGCTGCCTGGGTCCCCCATCACTCCACCCTCTGTGTTCCAGGGCCCGCGCTTCATGACTTCTGAGTATAAGTCCAAGTACCTCAAGGAGCCTTCAAACCAGTCAGGTAGGCATGTCTCCGAGCTCATGCCTCCCTCCCACTACACCTCCCTGTCCCCCACCCCTAGGAGAGACACTGGGGCACCCCTACCCCTAGGAGAGACACCGGGGCTCCTGAGGCTGGCACAGGACTAAGGAGGCACCAGTGAAAGAAGGAGGGTGTACAGGCAGCTTGGGGAACCGGGCTGACCTCAGCGCCATGGCCCTTGCCAAGCCCCAGAGGAAAACTTGCTCGCTCGGGAGGGCTGCTGAGCCTGGCCGCAGCCGCCTCTGCCCCTGCGGGCCCCCGCTCTTCTCTGCCCTGCACTCTGGAGTCCTGACGCCCGTGATCCCGGTGGCTCAAGCTTCCAGACCCTGGGAGCCAGCTCCTTGCCCCACCCTGCTGGGACTCTTCTGAGCCTCTGCAGGCCCTGCGGGGGGGTGCCTGGTGGCAGGGGCAGCACAGGGGCTATCTTTGGCAGATCTCCTGCAGAAGAGATCAATTGGCGCCAAGGAGGAGACCGGCTTCACTGAAGAATCTACCAAGAACCCACCTGTCTTCCAGCCACCCTCCCAGGCCCTCCCTGGGGACCCGGTAAGTCAGGCTGAGCCCCACGAGAATCTCAGGGTGACCAAAGCCCTCCATCTGGGGGTTTCTACCTTTTTAAAAAAAGTCTCAGCCACAGAAGTCTTTGTTCAAACACAGATGAAGGGGCTCAGGTGAGAACTGCTACTTTGGTTCAATTCACCCAGTTTGTGGACAAGAAGACGGAGGTCCAAAGAGGAGAAGGGGCAGAGCCAATGTCACTCAGAGTGCAGTCACTGTCCTGCGCTCCCCTCCTTCCTCCCCACATTCTCCCCTTTCCTCAATTACCCCATCACACCCTCTGTGCTCAGGACAAGGGGGCAGCTGCCTCTGCAGGCTCATGCTCCTCCGCCGGCCTCCTTCTAGGTCCTCCCCAGCCGGAGTGTCACCAAGGCAGACTTTCTCCCCCTGACCCACCCTCATGTAAGCTGAGCTGGGCCACGGGATGTCTGTGTGCACGGGCTGGGGTCCTCCTGGGGGTGGACCTCCTGGGGGATAGCGTGCTGGAGGGCCCTGGGAGGGGCAGCCACGCTCTGGTGCCTTGCTGCCTTAGGGGGATGAATTCCTGCCAGTGCTGGCCAGGGGCTCCGAGCGGGACACGGCCTTCAGCCGCACGAATGCCAGGACTCTGAACCCCAGAGTGAGTGGCCTTGGGGGGCACTCAGATGGGAGGCGGTAGGGAGGTTTCCTGGATGAGGCAACATCAGACCCTGGCACTGAAGAATGGGCAGAAGTGGGACGTTTGGCCTTCCGACACGGAAGGGTAGAGGCTTCGGGGCCAGACGGTAAGGGCATGTCTGGAACAGTGAGGTCGGCAGGTCCGGAGCCCCCCTTCCCTGCCCATATCCAGAGGCAGGTCGGAGCTACATGTGCGCCTCCCTGCATCCTGGCTGCCTCACCCCGGCCGCCTGGCCTCCCTTCTGGGGGCTCTGTCCCCTACAGGTCAGTATGAGCCCAGAACTCAGCAGCACAAGCCACCGACAATTCCAGCCCCCGCAGAGAGTGCAGCAGACAAATGTTGCCCTGCTTGGCCGGGAGACTGTGGGGAACAAGGTGAGGTCTGGGGTGCCCAGCCTCCAACCCCAAGTCCCCACCCCTTCCTGACCTGACAGGTCCCTCTGTCCCTCTTGCGCAGGAGCCCACAGGGTTCAGCCTTAACAACCCTAGCTATGTCCCGAGCCCCCATGACCCTGACATGGACAATTACTGCTTGACCACCTACAACCGAGGGTGAGCCCCCCTCTCTGCCCATATCCAGGGTCGTGAAGCGGGCCCCATGGGGAGACTGAGACCGGGACGAGTAGTGAGCGCACAGCCTCAGGGAAGAAGACCAGCCCTGATTTAACATGCCTTCTCCCAGAAGAAGACCCTGAGCTGAGGATCTGTGTGCAAACCCTTTCCTGGGGGCATTGGGGGAGGGGGACATGGGATGCGGAAGGGAAGGCAGGCAACAGCGGCTGTTATTACGGATGTGTTATTAAGACAGATATCCTGTGGGGAGACTCTCGAATGCTGCAAACACGCAATTCGGAATTATCCCTGCCAAGGGCTGAGGGAGCTGAGGTATTCATACCCTCACACCCATCAGTCATTGGTTAAGGGCTGTGCCCAGGGGTGGCATTAAATCCCAGTTCCCTGCTTTCTTAGGCAAAGCGGGCCCCAGCACCCCAAGCGCACCTTCCTACATAGACACAGCGCAGGTCAGTGGGGGCCAGGTTGGTGGGCCAGGGAATAAGAGGCTTCAGGGGGGTCGAGGTGGAGCGACAGTATCTGTTAAGACACTACATCTAGTCCGTGGCAGGTGGGCCCCATTCTCCTCCAGAAGGTAAGCTCTGTGTAAGTCCTGGGCAAGGAGTGAGTGTCCTGGTCATCAGGAAAGGCTTCCAGGAGGCAGTGGCCCTAGAGCCATAGGGAGGACCCCCAGGGCCAGGACTGGGGAGGGCATTGCAGGGGTGGGACAAGGAGGTATCATTTCTGGGATGAAAGCCTCCCTCAGGGAATCTGTCATCTATTTGTCAGCATGTGTCATCCGTGTCCACACTACCCCTCCAACTCTTTGGTCTCCTAAGATGCCCCCTCTTCCTTAGGGCTAACTCCAAGGCTCAGAGGGAAGAGGCGGTGCAGGACCCCTGTGTCTGTCTCAGTTTCCCATGGAGGGGGAGGGGGAGGCACAGAGGCTCACTGGGGGCGTTGGGGGACAGCTGTGTCCCTGCCTGTCGCCAGGCAACACCCCCTCCTGCGGCTCTGCAGCCGCCCCGTAGCCCCAGCCATTTCTGCCGGGCCCTTTCCTCACCTGCCTGTAGGTGTTTCCTGAGCTCGCGCCAGGTGTCAGGCATCTGCTCCTTCCTGGTGCGCCCAGAGCCACCAGGGATGTACTCCCTGATTTTTCTCATTCTCTCTCTCTGCACCCCTATTTTGTAAGCTCAAGTGTGGGGCCCCCATCTTACTCATCTTGGCACCTTAGAACCTGGCCCAGTTCTCAGGAAATATTGGCAAGTCAAAAAAAGTTGAATGCCTAGAGAGAAATGGATGAGATGGGGTTCCGTGCCCCAGCCATCCCCCTCAGCCCTTGAGAAGTTCATAGGCTAGGGAGGGAGGCATCACTTAGACAGTCCTTGACACTGCAAAGTGCTGTCTCAGCATCAGAGGCAGAGCCAAGGGCAGGTGCCCCAAGGGTATAGGGCCCAGGGAGTGCCCGTCAGAGGGGACAGCATGCCCAAGGGTCCGAGGCTGGAGGAACCTGAGGCCGTTTGTGCTCCACTGGAGCCAGGGTTCCTGCTGGACAAAGCAGAGGGGCCGCAGAGGAGGGCAGAGGCCGGCTTCCCACCAAGCCTTCCTGTGCTTCAGGTACTTTAAGAACATCCCCAAGGGGCTAGACCGTGATAGCTGGACTCGATGTGGTGTCCAGCCCCAGAAGCTCGGAGGCTACGCCGTCAACCAGCCAGTCACATGCATGGAAACCTCCCCCAACCCCACGGAGAGCCTGCGGCGCTTGCACCCCCACGTGGGAAGGTAGCCGGCCTCTGTCCCTTCTCCCTTCCCCTCAGGGGCCAGCCTCATCTTGGCTGCATCTAGACCTTTCCCCAGGCCTTTCCTCCATCTGTACATCTGTCTGAGAGGCCTATTTCCTCTCTCTGGCCTGTTCATTGCTTCTCCTGCCCACATGGGCTCCCCCTCCGGCTCCCCTCTTTGCCCTCCCTCTGAACAGCTGGCCCCCACCCCATCCCACTGCGGGTCCCCTGGGATTTGGCAAACCTTCCGAGAGGCCCGCAGCCCCACAGCTGCTCCCTGCGGGCTGCGTGTAGCGTGGGGACAAAGCTGAATGGACTGTGGTCTGCCTTACTCTGACTCCTTTCTGTTCAATTCAGTTCCTCAGAAATTACACTTATACCCATGATGGCTCAGAGTTGGCAGGCAAAGATGTTTGTGGCTGGGCTGCCCTGGCTGAGCGCTGGCCCCACAGGGAGGGGCAGGCAGAAGAGGTCCAACCTCCCAATCCCACCCCTCCCTCATCTGTACCCCATTCCCCAGTGCAGAACGCTGCTCTCAGCTGACCCCTTCTACGGAGCCACACCTCACAGCAGCTGCTTCACCAAGCCCAGCTGAGCCTGAGGCCTGGGGAAGGGGCCGGGCTCCCTGTGGTGGGGTGGCCTCTGTTGTGGGCCAGCCCCACATGCCCAGCCTTGGGTGCAGCAAGCCCTGCTTGGAGACCCCAGCCCCTTACTAGAGGGTGGGAGAGCAGGGACCTCTCAGGGGGTGGGATAGGTACACAGAATCATCCCACAACCCCCCAGGCCTCCTTTTCTGTCCCCACAGGTTTTCCAACAGGACAGGAGCTGGCTACTCTCCCTAGTCCCACCTGATCTCCACTGGGACTCCCCTGGCTACTTTCCTAAGGAAATAAAGAGCAGTGAAACAGAGCGGTGTGACTGTTGGGGTGCTGGGAAAAGGACTGGCGAGGGCGCAGGGGTGAGGGAATAGGGCCAGGTTTGGAATCAGGGAGGGGGCTGGACTCACAGTGACCCTCTGGGAAGACCCCTCACCGCTGGAGACTCCCTCTCCCCTCCTGTCGCGGGGACCCCCCCGGCCTGTGCTGATGTGCTGAGCGCTCAGTGAGTGGGGTGCGGGCACCCCAGA
This sequence comes from Smutsia gigantea, assembly GCA_032199065.1. Taxonomy (NCBI): domain Eukaryota; kingdom Metazoa; phylum Chordata; class Mammalia; order Pholidota; family Manidae; genus Smutsia; species Smutsia gigantea. The sequence continues at coordinate 90,145 of JAVSCE010005603.1, read as the reverse complement.
GAGGCGGGGGGAGAGTGACCGGGTGGGACAGGGAGGGGGCAGAGGTGGGAGGGAGGTGGGCAGAGAGGCCCGCTCTCAGGTCTATAATGTGGGCCAGGACGTTCAGAGCAGAACTTCCAGGGCCCCTCTGGCTCCCGCACTGGGAGGGTTAAAGGAGAGGGCAGGACAGTGGGAAGCAAGAGTGACAGAGATTTTCTCCTGACACATACTGAGGAGGGTCCACAACGGACAACGCCTGGACACCAGCCCCGGGAGGGGCGGGGGCTAGTCAGCAAGGCTGGGGCCTCAGGGCAGCCCTTCTGTGAGAGCCGGAACAAGACACCCCCTAGGCAGACACCTGCTGTGAGCACAGGTCCTAAAGACCAAACTTTGTAGGACGAAAAAGGCAACGTTTCCTCCAGGTGCTGCAGCCCGCAACCGGCTCTCGGGCTGCCTCTCAGCGCCTTCTCTCACCTCCACTGTGTGTGTGTGTGTGTGTGTGTGTGTGTGTGTGTGTGTGTGTGTGTGTGTGTGTGTGTGTGTGTGTGTGTGTGTGCAGTTCTCTGCTGTGGCCCTGCTAGCACCAGCCCCTTATTTCATAAATGAGGAAGGGTGTGTGAGCTGCTTGACATCACACAGGACAGATAGGCAGCAGCAGAGGGGCAGACTCAGTGGTCCACCAGCTGCTCCTCCACCCCCCACTGACTCCCCTGCCCCTTAGTGGGTGTCCGGGGAGCAGCTTTGTTGCCCTGGGTCCTGGTTGTACCCCACAGTCTTGAGTGGCAGCCTGGGGTCTGTCCTCGGCCTGGCTGGGGCTCCATGTGGTATGTGGGTGGCTCCAGCTGGCTTCAGCACTGGAGGAGGGAAGTAGGGGACACAGAGTCTCTCGGCTACAAACCCAGCCAGACTCAGGACCCAGTGACAGCCCTACAGGCTGTGGGTGAGGCCTGCTGGTCCGTGGTCCCCAACATTAGGAGTGAGTCACCAAACCAGAGACTTGCCACCTGCGCCCCAATGCGACCTGGCCAGTGAGCGGGGAAGAGGTAGGAGATCAACCAGCCCCTCCCAGCCACAGTCCCCGTGCCGAAGCACACACAAATACAAGTAAAGGTGCACACAGACCCTTGAAGACACGCACACACCAACACGTACAGATGCATAAGTGCCAACAGACACTCATAGACTCGATACCACAACCACACATAAAAACATGCAGAAGCACAAAACCAATGTGTACAAAAACACACAGATCTTCACATAAACAGCCAAGATGCTTGTTCATGCAGACATATGCACACATACAAGCAGACTTATAGACACATTGACACACTTAGACATGGACACACAGACACACAAAAACAGACGTACAGAGCCTTACAGGACAGATAGACATACACACACACATTTGTGCACATAGCATGCACCACCCCATCTCATGTCACCTCTCCATCACCTTCTTCCCAGCAGGGTCCTTTCACAGCTCATGTTCCTGCTCACCCTACTTCCATCTGGCTCAACAGGGGATGTGGCACCAGAGACACTGGAGCCTGATTACACCTGCTCTCCATCGTGTCCCCCCATCGTATTGTCCTGCACCCAGTTTCCAGGTCGTGTGCTCTGGGGCCACCCGACGATGTCTCCTGAGCTGGAGTTGTAGACCCCACCCAGGGCGAGTTCACCGAGCAGCGCCCTGTGCTCCCCATGCAGGAGGCAGACTGGCCAGGTTCAGGGGCCTTGAAGGCCGTGCTAAGGAGCCTTTCTCTGTCCCCTACTCGATTATGAGGCTCAATAACGGCACAGACCGCGTCTGTATTGTTCACAGCTGAAACTGCAAAGCCCAGGACAGGGCCTGGCACATTCACATGTGCTCAGTAACCACTGGGTCAGGAGGGAAGGACCTCTGCCTGCCAGCTGTGGCCCCTTGTAATGGCTGCCCTTCTCTCTGCACGTGTCCCCTTGCTCTCCCCACACACCAGGCCCAGCCTCTGGCCAACCCCAACCGAGCTCCTCCCTAGTAGCCTGAAGGCCCCCACACTCCAATCTTGACCCCCTCCCTGTAGGTCCCAAGACCAGGGTCGGGTCAGTGCCTGACCATCAGGAAGGGTGGATGCGTTCTGCTCTGTGGCTGCGCGGTTCACTGAAAGCCCGCTGGAGGGGCCGGCCTTCACACCACGCCCTCTCCGTGCTTCCAGGTGAGTGTGGGTGCTGACAGTGTGGCTCCGTTTTCCGAGGCTCTGTCTCCTTGCTCCTCTGAGACTTGACAGCCCAGGGCCCTTTCCTCTCCCAGGCAGTCAGCAGGGTGTAGCTGTCCAGGTGCGAGCTCTAGAGTCAGACGGCCCGGGTTTAAATCCCAGCTCTCCACCCCAAGGCTGCCTCCTGCCGCCAGCTGGGCAGGCCACCTCGCCGACCTGAGCTGCAGCTAACAGGCCCTGTGGGCAAAACGAGGAGATGTATGCAGTGCTTACCTCTCAAATGTAGCTACCTCGATGCTGACGGAGAGGAAACAGTCCCAAGTAGGTATGGAGACTTGAGATAGTCACAGGGTCTGGCCTTTGTCTCCTTTTCCTTGGCCCTGAACTGGCCCCCTCAGGACCTTTCTATGGGAGCCTTCTGTCTGGGAGAGCGTGGAGCCTGATCCACCTGTACCGCCCTCCCCGGAGGTTCTAGACCGCCCCTCCAGGGGGCCAGGCCCCATCCTTTCTCTGAGGCCAACCTCAGCTGGCCCCTCTCACTTGGAAACCAGGCTTGATGTGGAAGCAGGTCACTCCTTCCAGCAGATGCCTGTTGTAGCTACTACCAGAAGCTTCCTGCCCCTCCCCACAGATATTTCAGAAGCATTCTGAGGTGTACAATGATGATGATTGACCTTTATTAAGCTTGCACAGCCTGCTGGGTGCTGGGAATATTCTGTGGGCCTTCGTCTTCTCAGCAAGAACACAGAGGGGCCCCCTCTGGGGGAAGTCTGGGGATGCAGGTGGGTGCTGTGCTGACGGCACTGCTGTGGGGGCGTGGAGCCCCAGGGGCTGATGGGACAGATGCTGGGTGCCATGCAACCGGGCCCCACCTCTGACGCATGTGGACATGTGTGAGCCTGCTTCCCGTCATGGCATTGTGGCAGCTGATGTTGACAGGTAACAGCTGGCCTGGGGCATGTGGTGACACACACAGCTACCAGCTCATGGGCTTGACAGATGGCCAGCTGGGAAAAAGCACCTGTCCTTGGGAACTGAAGGCCCATGGGGGTAGCAGGAAGCTCCGTGTGGGGGGCTGCAGGATGGTGGGTATGCTATAATGCAGACAGGCGGAGGGCCTGAAACTCGGAATCCGATCCCTAATTTCCTCTCTGAACATCTGGAGGGCCACCCATTCTCAAGGATATGTTCCCCCAAACAGCCAAATATGCAAGGACAGAGAAGGAATCAGACCCAAGAAAGCCCCGACCTGGGGGCAGGAGGCTGGCATTGAAAAACGTGGGCCAACTTATTCCTGAGCATATATGAGGCATCTGGCAATGTGGGGACTCCTGTGTACCACAGCGGAGGCCCTGGGGTGGTGGGGCCATGGCTGCCCCACTGTGACCACATGGCTCCCATAGCATTGTGGGTTGAAGTCTGACCATGTCGGGTAGCAGTCAGAGAGCTTAGCAAGCAACAGAAACCAACTTTGGCTAATTGAGGCAGAAGAGGAATTTATTAAAAGGATTTTGGAACTCACCGAGTCTTCAAATAGACCTGAGAATAAAGCTTAGAGGCTACCCAGCCAAGAACTGCGGACTGGGCCCACAGAGACAGCCTGCCCTCTCCACACCCCCCACTGCTGGGTGCTGGTACCACACCTGCTGCCACCACCTCCACCCGTCCTCCGTCCTCTGGAGGGGTTCTGCTCCATGCCTTTGCTCTGCACCTCTCATTTCCGATTCAAAATCAGGGGTGGGGACTTCTGATGGGTGGCTCCCTGGTCACATGCCTGCACCCCACTTGCAGAGGAAGCTGGGAAAGTGAGTTCCCAGCACTTTCAGCTTCCTCGTTGGCCATGTGGGTTCTGTTGTGTAAGGCAGCTGGGATTCTCCAACATAGGGGAATGCTGTGAGGCCCAAAGAATTCAAATGCCCTTCGCATGTGGGTTCCCATTGAGAAGAAGAGAATAAGCATGTGTGGAGTGCCTCCTGGGAGCTGGGTGCCTTACACACCTGGCAGGGATGCTGCTGGCCCTTATGGACACTTTGTGAGACATGGGAAAAGATGTCCTTCCTCAACTGCCTTCATAGTGTACCAGTCTGAGGTCCCGATGCAAGCAGGGTCCCCTTAGATGTGGTTCCACTGTGCACTGTACCACCTGCTCAACTGGGCACACAGAGGGTGTGGATTTCACAGGCACACACTGAGAGCTCAGAAATTGACCTTGGTTGGTCTGTCTGTAACTGACCTTAGCAAAGACATCCATCTGGTTGCTTCCAATGCTACTCGGTGTCCTTTGGATTTAAACTGTCCATTCAGGACTCCAAGCCAATCAGGTCAAGAATTCTGCCCCTCCTCCCTTTCCTCCTTCCAGGACGGTGTGTATATTTATGGAGCTTGCTATTTGGCAAGAGGCATCCATCTATGTTGACTCCCCCCAGGATGCATGATCTCTGTGGGTTGGGCATCTATACTTGCATGTGCCTGGAAGCAACTGTGACACTCAGACCTCTGGTTGCCAGGTCACACAGTCAGTTCTTCAGCTGCCTTACGTGGACCACACAGGCAGCCCCTCCAGGTCCATCAGCTGGCTCTCAGCATGCCAAGTCTATCTTGGAGGTGCAGACACTTCTGGGTGCTCCCCCTCCTGACACAGGGATGCATAAAGGATTCAGGGGAGGGTCTAGCTCACCTCCACTTCTACTCTCCCAGGGCTTTGCCTGTTGCATCCTCAGGCCACACCCAGTAAGAGAATTGCAGGTCCTGCCTGCCCTGCTAGTCCCGGAATGTACCAGGGACAATTTCATACTGCACTCTGGCTGAGCCCAGAGCGGGTGTGGCTCCTTGGCAGAGGGCCCACGTCCACCAGTCAGGGCGCTGCTCTGCCCCCTTTGCTCCCATCTGCCAGTTGAGCTTTTATCTCCTTTTGGCATCTTGGTCTGTGATGACACGATCTTTCCCACTCCAGGGCTTACAGCATCAGCTTCCTGCTCTCCAAGTTCAAAGCTAAGCCTTTAGACCTACAAAAAAGATTTCTCTCTCAAAACCTTGGTTCTTGCCAGGCAGTAGTCTGAGCTCCGGGTTTCAAGGCCTCTTTCGCAACTCAAAGCCAAGGATTTGACTCTTTGTTCTGAGTGTCCCTTGGAGAGTGGGTGTATAGGAGGCCAGCTTAGCAGCTGAATGGAGAGGAATGGATATGAAGAAATTGACCACAGTGGAATATCAGTATCTGTGAATGATAATACCCAGCACCCATATTAGCTCACTGATGCTTCATGGTATCCTTCAAGGAGGGCATGGTTGTGCCCATTCCAGGGCTGGGACCAGGGTGTGGTGAACAGGGCATTTTCCTAGACACAGAATTAAAGTAAGTGCCAAAAAACTCTGTGACAGAGATAAATAATAGTTTAATGTGATCATTTAAAATATCAAAATTAATATAAAAAATCCACAATGAACAAAATATCAACACTTTAAGAGAAGACAGGGTCAGTACTACTGATTTTTCCTTTTGCCTCAGGCACCAATACGGCTTACGGCTTGGGAGAGAAGATGCGGAAAGGGTCATCACAGCACTGGTACTGGTCCTGTCATTATTTTGAAATTTAATATGTTGTTCATCATAGATGTTTTTGCACTAATTTTAAATTTTAAAACAAATTGTGTTAAACTATTACTTATTTCAATTACTGAGTTTTTTTGCCCCCCTCTCTTAAATTTTGTACCCTAGATTGTGCCTGGCCTTGCTCACTTCACCCTAGCCCTGGGCTCATTTTCCAAATGTGAAAATTTCAGAGAGGATGAGTAGCTCGAGTGGAACAGATGGCCTCGGGGAGCAGGTGGAAGAGAGGCCTCCGCTCACTCACTTAACACACATTCATTGAACGGGTGTGATTCAACAAGTGCTGGGCTGAGTACTGTGGAACATCAGTGAGCAAGGTCCCTATCCTCATGGAGCTTCTATCTTTGTACAGGGGAACCAGACTTCAATCAAGTAATTCACAGTTAACGATCTGTTTCATTTTAACTGGCATATGTACTCTGAAGGCAAAATGTGGGGCTCAAGAATCTCTAACATGGGGTCTTGATGTGCTCTAAAGGATCCTGGACGTGTTCTCTGAGAGAGACAGGCTTGAGCTGACATCTTAAGGATGGGTAATGTGAGCCAAGTAGAGTGGGAAGAGGGGTGACCAGCATGTGTAAAGGTCCTGGGGTGGAAAGAAACTGGCATGATGGAGAAATGGAGAGGAAGTATCTTAGTCCAGGTTGCTTCTGTAAAAAGCAGCCCTTAAGTTTAAATGGCTAAACATATTAAAAAATGTGTTTCTCATTTGTTTCACAGTCAAACGTGGATCAAGTAATTCATCTTCAAGTGGTGACCCGGGGATCCAGTTTCCTTTCCACCTTTAACACTAGAAAATAAGAGTGGAATATCGGGCATGGATGTGGCATGTATCACTTCTGTCATGCACCGACCCAGTGCTCAGTCCAGGGCCACACCCCTTTGCCTGGGGAAATTAGTTTTGCTGAGTGCAGAAGTTGTGACCCTCAGCAGCCCCTGCCACAGGGAGGGGGACCAGGCCAGGCAATTCCTCGGTGGTCATGATGGGGACTTAGGTCTGTAGTCTTAGAGCAGAAGATTCAACTTGCACATGACCACAGATTTGGGAAGGTAGCTGCCAGCTATGGCTCCTGTGGCCTCCTCTGGGAGGAAGGTGCCATCATGCCCAGAACCTATTTTGTAACATGAGGCCTAATAGAACCTGTTAGGATGGTCAGGTATCTACTCACAGCTTGGAGGAGTAACCCTGGGTGCAAGTCAGCTTCACTCCCTTAGCATCTGTTGCTCTAGCTCTGGTGTCCCTAGGAGGGAGTGGGGAGAACTCTCAGCTTTCAACGAACCAGGCAGGTTGCTCGCAGAGCTCAAGTTCCAGGGGAATGTGATCCTCAGGGCATGTCTAAGCTCCAGTTTCTAGGGGGTCTGGGGAGCAGGTTGGCAATGGCTGGGCTAGCCTCATGAGTTTGGCTCTCTAGTGAAGGTCTCTGTGCTGATGGTGGGCCAGGGACTGCCTGGAATTTGCTAACAGGCAAACCCCAAGCCCAGATCCCAGCCCTAGGGTACCCTGGACATGGCAGCCTCTTTGCTTTGCCCTCCTGAACCTGTCCTGAGGTTCCTAGGCTTGCCCCTTGGGTGCTAGGATGCCCCAGTTGGACAAACACACTGAGCCCTGGAGCCTGGGATCAAAGGAGGTCAGTCCTGGAAATCTTCTGCTATTTATAGGACATGGGCAAGCATTTGGGCACCCTGGGTGGTTTCTCCAATTCCTCCCAGCCAAGAGACATAGTAGGAAAGCCCAGGCTTTGTACTAAGATGAACTATCTTTGCCCCTCACCAGCTGCATGAACTTGATCGAGCTACTTCTCTGAATATGTTTCCTCATCTGCAAAGCAGGGGGACTTAGTAACTGCCTAGGAAAGCTGTGGTAAAGGTGCATTAGATCATTTATATCCTTTCTGGGTCTGCCCCCTCCTCATTCTCTCCTTCTGACCTCATCTGTTACCGTGCTTCTCCTGTCTCCCTGGGCTACCTGCTGCTCCACACACCCAGGCCTGCTGCCGCCTCAAGGTCTTGGCACTGCCCTTCCCTCTGCCCAGAACTAATTTCCCCTGGAAATCTGTCTGTGTGGCTTGTTCCCTCTCCTCTCTGCATTCTTTGCTCAAAGGCCATCCTCTTCGTGAGGCTTTGCAGCCATTCTAAGTGGAGTCCCCAGGCACCCTTCTCTTTCTTCCTTGCTTTATTTCCTCCATAGCCTGATCATTGCCTGACATACAGTGAACTGCATTGTGTTGAGTATCTCTACTCATGGAAATATGAATTCCACAAAGGCAGGCTTTTTCTATCTATTACATTCACGTTCACAGTAATCCCCAGCCTAAGCATACAAGTAGGGGCTTAATGCTTGAATGAATACCTGAATGAAGGCAGCGACTCAAGTTCTGGGGGCTGCAGGTAAGGGGAGTGGGCCATGGCCTGAAGGACATCATCACTTTCCTTTTACACCAAATGAGAGAGTTGGACTAGACCCCCCAGGAGACCAAGAACCCGTGGGAATTGTGCCCATCATTGGGTGAGTTTCTGCCTCTACGCATTTTTTTCTAGGATGAGGTTCTCTAGTATTTAACAGACATTTAACAGAGCCTGTGATCTCCCAGAGGAGCTAAGCACCCTCCCTGCTCTAACATTATGTGGTGGGCTCTAATAGGCTCAAACCCTTGCTTTCTAAAAACTATGATGCAGACATTCCATGATCTTATTCAAGGCCAGCAGCCACAGTGGTCCTACCGCAAAGAGGGCATGGAACCAGAGGGGGCCTTGGTGGGTTTTCTTCCTTTTCTTTAAAAGAACATGGATAGAAAGCAAGTATGACAAGATGTGAACAATTGTCAATGCTGGATTCTGGGCTCAGGGGTGTTTATCACAGAGTTTGTGCTTTTCTGTATTTCAAATATTTCTTTAAAAAATACAGATTTGGAGATGGGCTGGACAGTTACAGCTCATAGTTAGGGATGAAGAGATAGGATCTCAGGGCCTGAGAGACCTGTGCTTTGGGCATTTTTCCTGTGTGTATGGGCAGAGGGGATGGCTGGAGTCTGGGCCCATTCCTGGAGCTGCTGAAGCCCCTCTCCTGCCCTGCTCCCCCTTCCCAGGTCTCAGTTTCCTGCCTTCTTGGAGATTGGAGAAAGGCTGAGAGGCTCCACGCTGAGGGTGAAGCCAATTCATTACTGACGCCTCAACAAGGACTGAGCGCCCGCAGTGCCGGTGTGATTCATCAACATGATTGCCCGCTGCCAGCCTGCGTGGGCCCGGAACGCCAGCACATTTTACCTTTACCCACTGAGCAGGGCCTGGTGGGAGGTGAAGGTACATGATCTACTGAGAGCAAGAAAAAAAACTCAGAGAAAGAAGAGGGTTGGTCGCCCTGTGTCCTTGGGCCCAGGAAGCTCTCTTAGGCGGGTGTGTGAGTTGCAGGGACTCATGTGGCCCCTGCCCCTGCGGGCAGAGCCCCAGAGGGCTGCCTGATGATGGAGTGCCAGCTTCGAGCATGTGGTGGAGGGGGCTGGCTGGGCTTCCTCCTCCACAGTGAATGTTCCCTTGGGGAAACTGCTTGGGGATGGGGAAGGGGTTGTGGGGGAGGTGCTCATACTCTCTCCATCTGCCTGGCTGGGTTTTCCTGAGCTTTCCAGTCTCTGAGGTATCACCTCTACCAAGAAGTTCTCCCAAATGAGTAGAAGGGAGAGAGCTGGATTGGGTCCGTCGCAGGTGCTTGAAACCCCTCTGGCTGGGGCTCAGAATCCTTCTACACCTTTCGTTGGGGGCCTGGGCTCCACCTATTATCTGCCTGAGGCCCCTACCTAGCCTGGAGTCTCATCTTCATCTTGTCAGTCTCCCTCCCAGGACAGGGTCCTGTGGCTGGGGTCTGGCTCAGAGCAATACCTGCCTCTGTGTCCCCATCACCTGCTCACTCCATGACACTCCTCGCCTGATCACAACTGCTATTGTTCTGCCCTTTCATTCCTTTGCCCCCAAAATACATATTGAGTATCTGAGCAAAAGCAGCCAGGAGCCAGAAAAGTAGGCACTAAATAATCTCACTTATATGGAATTCAGGAACAGGAAAAACAGATCCATGATGATAGAGGTCATCATTCTGGTTGCCTCTGCAAGGTGGGGATTGACTGGAAGAGGCACAAGGGAACTTTCTGAGTAAAGGAAATACTCAGAAATTATGTGGATGTTTACGTTTATCAAAATTCATCTAACTGTACATGTACAATCTATGCATTTCACTGTATGTAAAGTTTGCCTCCATTGAAAAAAAGTTAAAATTTTTCATTGAATACTTACTATATGCCAGACCCTGTTCCAGTGAGGAAGGAGACTATCTTGCCTGCCCTGTGGAGCTTACATCATAGCGGATATCACCATCATGTTGCGGCTGCTGGTTTCAGCCCTTGGGCTGGCCTCCCTCCCTGCCTCAGTGGGGCCGGGAGTGGGGGTGGGTCAGAGGGCGGGCTGCTGCCCAGAGGTCTGTCTGTACAGCCAGTTATGAGGTCACACCAGCCAGGTTCAAGGGAAAGCACAATGGAAAAGGCATTGAGTCTGCAGACTCAGCTGCTGCCTGGCTGTAATCTCTACTCACTGTGTAACCTTAAGCAAGTTGCCTAATCGCTCTGGGGCTACTTCCCTCTTCTTTGATGTGGTATTAATGTTTTCCTTTAAGTTTTAGCCTTAGAGTTAGTGACTGCGTTGTGAGGGAATTCATTGCCAGAGGTGGAGTCATCATCATTTCTATTTATTGGCGTGGTACAGTTAAGAACAGACTGCCTGGGTTCAAATTCCAGCCGCTCAACCAGGTGACCTTGGGCAAGTCACCCAGCTCGAGTCAAACCTCTCAGAGCCTAAGTTTCTCCCCCTTTAAGATTGGGGTAACGAGGGTTACCTACCTTAGAGGCGTGTTGCAAAGATTCAGTGTTACGCTGTCAGCAGAGTGCTGGGCACGTGGCAGGCGCACAATAAATGGGAGTGAGTGTTTCTGCCAGGAGTCTGGCAGGACTCTGAATGGAAGCGGAGAAGGCAACGGCGCCAGCCTGTTTGTGGGAGCATGCGCAGGAGGAGTTACACAATGAGAGCGGTCGCTGGCGGAGCTCAAAGGCGGCCCACTTGTCCCACTCTTCTGTCTACGGCAGCTACGCGAGAGCTTGAGCACAGCTGGGGAGACATGGCAGGAGTTACGGGCGTGAGTGCATTAACGGGGGATTTGTTTGGGCAATGGGGGTAATCCGGGATGGGGAGGGGGACGGAGCCAACCCCTGGGTCCCTGCAAATCCTCTGATAACCCTGGAAAGGACCAGAAAGTAATACTGTTCAGAGTTACTATCCTAAAGTGACCCCCGAAGGGAGACTGGCAAGCCGCTGGACCTGAATAGCTGGCAGTGACCTTGCTCTTCAGTTCCTCCTCGAAAGCCGCAGTCCAGAGTTCTGGGTCCCACTCCAGCGTTTCCTCGATCCTTGGGTCCTTCTGGGACATGCCTCTCTGGATGCGAACAACCCCACAACAAGCAGTTTGCTGTGTCTGGAGGTGTAGACAGTATCGGACGTCGGGGCGGTGTTGGCATAGTGCCAGGCTTGCGGGGGGTAGACCTTGGGATCCCTTGGCGAGCGCTGGCTCCCGGAGGCGCCGACGGGGGTCGGGCCCGGGTTCCAGGACCAGGCTCTGGTGGCACCTTGGCCCCGCCCCGCCCCGCCCTCCCTCCGTCTCATTGGCAGCCGCACGCGCGTCGGGGGTTGCCAGGGCGACGGGTCTCTGAGCTGAGAGTCAGCGCGAACCTAAGCCAGTCGGCCTCCGGCTGAGGGAGCGGGGGAGGCCCGAGGGCGGGCGGCGGAGAGCGGCGCGCGGCGGCGGAGCTCCAAGCGGGCGCCTCCGCCCGGCCCTGCACGGCCCCCCTCCCGGCGCAGGGCCAGGCCGGGGCGGGGGGCCCCGGAGTCGGCACGGCCTCAGCCCCGTCGGGGAGGGCGCAGGGCGGAGAGATGTCAGACCGCGTCGGCGGCGGCGGCGCCGGCCCCGGCCGGGGCCCGTGACCATGGGCATCGCCGAATCCACGCCGGACGAGCTGCCGTCGGACGCGGAGGAGCAGCTGCGCAGCGGCGAGCAGCAGCTGGAGCTGAGCGGGAGGCGGCTGCGGCGGCTGCCCAGCGCCGTGTGCGCGCTGAGCCGCCTGCAGAAGCTGTACGTGAGCGGCACCGGGCTGCGCGAGCTGCCGGAGGAGATCGAGGAGCTGCGCGAGCTGCGCATCCTGGCTCTGGACTTCAACAAACTCGAACGCTTGCCTGACGGCCTATGTCGCCTGCCGCGCCTCACGCGCCTCTACCTGGGTGGCAACCGGCTGCTGGCTCTGCCCGCCGAATTCGCGCAGCTGCAGAGCCTGCGCTGCCTTTGGATCGAGGGCAACTTCCTGCGGCGCTTCCCGCGGCCGCTGCTGCGCCTAGTGGCGCTGCAGTCCCTGCAGATGGGCGACAATCGGCTGCGCGCGCTGCCCGCCGAGCTGCCGCGCATGACGGGCCTGCGCGGCCTCTGGCTGTACGGCAACCGCTTCGAAGAGTTTCCCCCCGCGCTGCTGCGCATGGGCCGCCTGCATATCCTCGACCTAGACCGCAACCGCCTGGGCGGCTTCCCCGACCTGCACCCGCTTCGCGCCCTGCGCGTCTTCTCCTACGATCACAACCCGGTCACTGGGCCACCGCGCGTCGCGGACACCGTCTTCCTCGTGGGCGAGGGCGCAGTCGAACGCATGGCCGAGCGCGACGAGCCCACGCCTCGGCCGCGGCCTCGGTGCCCAGCGCGGGCCTTTGAGGACGAGGAAGAAGAAGACCTGCTCATAGGGGGCGGTGTCTCCCGGGCTCTGGGGGCCCCCGAGGGCAGCCTCCGAGCCCTGGAAGCCGCTCCAGGACTGGGCACCTGAGCCTGTGCTCTGGGTGATGGAATTCAGCCACTCTGGGAGGAGGGGCTCTGGGAAGGTCTGTGGGAGCCATGAGCCCCTACTTGGGGCAGTGAAGAGGCTGCTTTGGGTGAGCTGTGGGGGACAGGCAGGCCTGGGGACCATCTTCAGATATTCCAGGGTAGTAAGATGACTGCCTCCTGGCTGACCTCTGGGCAGTTCTAAGACCAAGAAGTCTCGGCTCCCAGCAGCCCCCTTACAGGTCCAACTAGTCTCTGACCGAGTCACTGACAGCACAGCAGAGGTGCCAGCTTCCTCCCAGCACCAGGCTCACCGCTGTCTGTGGAATCCTCAGCTGAGTTTGGGTGACCACCGACCTCCTTCCTCCTGGACTTTGGAACTCTCAGACCCGCCCTTTCTGGTGCAGGAGCCACTACCTCTGGGTGGATTGCATGCCTTTGTGAGGCAGAAGTGCCCTTGGGGGAGGGCCAGGTCCAGGGGCAGGGGCTTGAAGTTGGGGCCAGTGCCCAGGACAGAATGGAAAACTGGGATTGGGGCCCTAACACCACAGTTGCCCTTGCCCCTCCACTGGGGCTCATCGTACATACCTCCCTTCCCGGGCCCCCTACAATTTGTATGGGGAAGGGAGGCCCAGAAGGTGGGGTCTCCACCCCCGCCTTTTATTCTCTTCTGCTCTCCCAGCTTGTGCCTGGAATCTTGCTGGGAGCAGAGAGCTCTTCCTCCCTTCTCCACAGCCTGAGCCTTCCAGCTGTCAAGTTGAAAAGAAGCCACGGTGCCTCTAGGGCCTCCTGCACAGAAGAGAGAGGCTCTCTGCTCTCGGAGCCTGCTCCAGAGCCTCTCCCACTGCCTGTACTCTCCATTCCCTTAAATGGGCACAGTCAGTGTGGCTGGCACGGCATGGGGCATGGGACGAGCACTGTGTGCCTCCGCTCGTCACCAGGGACAGCCTCAAGGGGCAGAGGAGTGGGGCCTCACTGTGCAATTCCCAGGGCCAGATCTTTCCCACTCAAGCAATAATGGGAGGATGGGGCCAGGGCTGGGGACACTCAGGGACACTGTCAGGGGCAGTGGCCCCACATGGTAGTGTTTTCTTTAGGGAGAAAAAAACTGGCTGTAAACATAAATTATATTTCTTGGAGAAAGAATGTGCGTTTTCCACATGCCTGTTTATTTATAAGTACTGGAAGTACCAGGTCCCATCGCTGTGGGGAACCTAGCTCCCTGTGGCACTGCCCTCTGTCCATGTGCCCCAGCTCTGCGTCAGGCTGTCCCCAGCCAACTGTTATGTCCTGTCTGGGGAACAAGTGCCTGTCCTTGGTCACAAATGGCTTTGACTGCTCACGGCTGGTTTCTGTCTTGCTGTATCTTACTCTGCCTCCTAGGCATCCTCCACCCCCAACCCATACACCCCTTCCTCAATCTTCTCCAGCTTAATTCCCAGGTTGCTGACTCTTAAAATGACTTTGAATCTCCCTCAAGCTGGGCTGACCTTTCTTTATTCTTTTGCTATACTGACCCCCTCTGTGCCCCTATTCTTCCTTCCTTCCAAGTCACTCACTCAACTTCCTTTTTCACTGTCTCTCCCTCTTAGTTTCTTTTTTACTCAGCCATGGTATTATTACTTTCTCCCCTCATTGTTCAGAGAAAAAAATTCAAAGATTTTTTTTAAAAAGGAAGAAAATAATAAAACCTCAAGCCTAGAGGCCCATCTCCCATGAGAAGATGCTCCAGGCCACCATCACCATGGCAACTGGGTGGATGTCATACAAGGCCTCAAAGTCAGACACAGCCCAGCAGCTCTGTTGGCCCCTGAGCTGGGCCTGAGTTAGGAGGACGCTGGGGTGGATCTGGGGCCATCAGTCAGCTTGCAAGTGAGAGAAGGTCTTGAATAGACAGAAAGAACTGGTGGGCAGGGAAGATGGAAGGCTGCCTCCATCTCCAGGAGGAGGAGGGGTCTGGTGCTCGGCTGCAGATCTGATCCCTCCCAGGGCTCCTCAGGTTCCCATGCTCACCCTGGGAGCTCCCTCAGGGCCTGTGGACCTTCCTGGGGTCTGGGAACTTGGAAGAAGGAATCTGAGATCTCATATCACTCAGGTAGGATAGGGGCTGCAGTTGACCAAACACTGTCCTCTCACCTGTGATTCATATCATGGCACAGGGGAAATAGCTCTGGGCCTGGAATCAGAAGGCATGGGTTCCGGTCCTAGTTCTGCTATTGACTGAGTGACTTTGAGCAAGTCCTGCCCGCCCCCCGCATCCCCACCCTGGCCTCAGTTTCTCCATCTCACACAAGGAATTGGGTTTATTTAGATCTGATGGTACATTTCAGTCTTGCACACAAACTGGGGTTTGTCTACCTTCCCTTTGTGCACATCTTAAGACGGGGAGGTTAGGGTGCAGGCGGAGCCACAGTCACCCTGGAATAACTGCTGGCACTAGGAGCTCAGATTCCCTGCCTCTCTCTGGTCTGTCTCCCTATACCTCTTCCCCTGCTGCACTTGCTTGAGAACTCTAGGTGGGGGCAAAGGCCTGCGATGAGTCCCCCAAGGCCATCCCAAAGCACACAGGGCCCTGCCTTTTGCTGTCAAAATGGCATCCTTATCCATGGTTGCTCACCAGACAAGCAGGGCTGCGGAGGCTGTTTTTCCCCGGGAAAAGAGAAGAGAAATTTGTCAGGGCCTGGTCTCTGGCTTTGCTACTCACTCTTTACACCATCAGGAGCCAGTTCCTCCTGGGAAGTTAAAGTTTGGTCAAAGCGGGTGCTAATGGCGGGCTTGAGAGCACTATTGAAGGTCTCTGCCTCCATGCAGAGAGGGGGACACCAGGGTAGGAAGGGGGCTGTTGCTAGGGACGGCTGGGCGTTGGCTCCCCTTGGTGATGGCGGCGGACATTTGTATTTAAATGGTAGAGATGCTATTAATCAGGTCACAGCTGATAGTCCCATGCTTCTTGGCTTGTTTCTTTCTGCTGTTAGGTCCACATAATGCACCTGTATTTGACTGACAAGCTTTTTTTTTTATTAAGGTATTATTGATATACACTGCCCCCACCTAACACCTGTGACTTCTCAACGGGCCTCAGGGGAGCAGGGAGAAGGGGAGATGAATTTTGGAGGGGCCCTTGTGACAAGGAACCACTTGTCATGTCTCTGTTCCCCCCACGTTATCCCCAGGGCAGTCAGCGAGTGGGTAGGCCAGTGAGTATGGGGAAACAGGGCAGGAAACTTCTGGAATAGTTGTTTGTGCCAGGGATGCAGAGCAGGGCCAAGGGAGTCAGCGATCAGAGCAGGAAGGCAGGCAGTGGGGACCATGAGGACAAACGAGCAGAGGCAATGGCAGGGCAAGGGACAGGCACAGGGAAGAGACTTGCCCATAAACAGGTCTTAGGCCTCCTAACCCAGTGTCCGGTCCACAGCATGGGAGATCCCCTCCATCCTTGGCTGGCAGTCAGGTCCAGGTGCCAAACGGATGGGAATTGTAGCCTGCTCTTCCTCCCCTCTGGGGCCTCCTGGTTGGCAGAGCAACAGATATGAGGGTGGCATTGGGAGCTGGATCCTTTCCTAGCTTTGTTACTGCCATTCCCCTCTTCCTGCCCACCCTCAGGACTTGGGGACTGGAGATCCTGCCCAGAAGCCCCTCCCTGCCTCCAGTGCCACCACATGGGCTTGCTCAGTCTTCTGACCCACAGCTTCCTTAAGACACCTGCGCGCTCTTGTTCTGAGGATGGACATTTATTAGCACACCTGGCTGTGCCACACAGAACACGTATTCAGACAGGGATCCCTGCCCAGGGGGCTCACAATCTAAATGAGATACAACACATACACACAAGACACAAACACAGGGAGGAGGCATCTTCAAGGGACACAGAGGGTGAGGGGAGCCCCAGGCTGGGGCATACAGCGTGCTAAAGTGTTGCCCTTCTGGCTTTCTTGGTGGGGGAGGGAGAGGAAAGTGGGATGTAGCCCAGGATGGCTTTCCAGAAAGCAGGGAAATCCAGCAGGGACTTGTAGGAGAAAAACACCAGAGGACAGCCATCTAAGCACATGGAGGGATGGGCGAATCTCTTGATGCAGGCATGGACAGACAGACCCAAGGAAGCGAAGGCAGAAGCGGGTGACAAGTTCAGGAGACCTGAATCCACGACAAGGGGATGCCACCTCTGTCGGGCCAAGCTGTCCCTGCTTTCAGGCCCAGTTTTCCAGAGCTGTTTTCCCAGAAAGAGCCTGCACAGAAGTTCTGGTAAGGAGTGCTTTTGAGGCTACTTACCTGACCTGAGGGTCCCCTCCAATCTTTGGAACGGAGCTCAGAAGCCAAAAGCCTTTTAATAGGACACTTAGCCAGGTTTTGAGAAATTGATGGGGCAGAAAGGGGGAGGGTGGGCAGCTTCAGGTGGGTGTACTTAATGCAGGTGAGGAAGCAGCTGCCCATCCAGGAGCTGGGGAGCGGGAGCACGGTGGCCCCTTCATTCCAGAGTGGGGCAGGGGCCCTGCAAGTGGCAACGTGACCACGAGGGGGTGGGCTCATTCCTTCTGTGCCTGTGACAGATGTAGCACCTTCCTTCTGAAGTACCCTGAGAGCAGCCAGGCCTCAGCTTTCCAGGCTGTTGTATGGGAGGGCAGAGAGGTGCTGGGATGGTATTGCTCTTTGGTGGACCAACGAAACACACCGGGAGGGAGGAAGTAGCTTGTCAGAGGCACAGTTACTGAGTGAGAAGACACTGGGGCTCAGTTTTCTCAGGCTGGGACTGGCCATGGCTCTTTAGAGTTGGAGAGACTTTTCCAGTCCTAAAGATGAAACCAGAGAAAGGTGGAAGAAGCCACAGGTCCAGCCAACAGATACTTAGTTTTTTCCTTATCTTTGTAGGGAGCAGCGAGAAGATCCTAGCCTGAAACCACAGTGGCCTGGCCAGAGTTCAGGTGGTGGTGGGAGGGTGGAGGGTCCCTCGTTGGTTCCCCTGACCTGCCTCAGAGGGTAATGAGAGTCCCCTGGGACCTGAAGGAGGGGATGTCGGCCTGGGTGAGCCTAGAGAAGCACCCCTTCAGGACTCAAGGAGACTCCACTCCCAGCAAGCCTTGCTTCAGTCCTGATCTGGGAGGTGTGGTTGCTTTGAGGCAGCTGGTGGGTTCATATTCTAGATGTGAGGATGGGCTGGGAGCTTGGGATGGCCTCACCACCACCAGTGAAACCAAATCCTAACAGTGACTAGGGGACACTCAGCCCCAGGCTCTCCACCCACCTCATCCCACTATCTCTTCCCCTGGGCAGTGAGGGAGGGCCGGGACCCATGGAGGAAACAGCCAAGGCCCTACTTTTTCACGATCCTTTATTAATCAGAATGGGCCTTGCCACAAAAAGCAGGGCCTATTCCCACAAAAATATGATTTTGCAAAGAGGAAATCTTGCTGGCTTAGAGGATGCATATGGTGGAAAATTTTTGTATGGTTCTTTTTTCCTTTTTTTCGTCAGCTTTTCTGCATTTGTCTTCATTGCATTTTTTTTTGTATGTGTGTGTGACAGTGGGTTTTCTTTTTTTTATAAAACAATTGTACTCAAGAACTCAAACACAATACAGACAGCGGCCACCAGACCCACTCCTAGGGCCCCAGCTGGGCTGGGGGCTCTGGGGGCCTCCATTGGCTTTTTTTTTTGTGGCTGTTTTCCTTGTCCCTTCCCTGGCGAGTGGCACCAGGGCAGGTGGGGCAGGTTCAGGGTCCTGGGGCAGCTGGAATTTGTACAGCAGTTACGTGGAGAGATAGTCATAAGAAAGGATACCAGAACAAAATAAAGATTAAGTCTAGGGCGCCCACAAAGATGGCAGGTGACGCTCATGGAGTAACCTGGGACACAGTGGAGAAGAGATAGACGGGCCCAGGCCAGCCTCATCCCTGGAGGCTGTGCAGTGGGGGGAGGGCAGGTGGGCGTGTTTTCAGGCTACAGTGGGATAATACTTTGCTCAGGGTAGCACCCCCAGGTCAGGTGAAAGCGGCCTCACAACCTCCCTTATGAGGTAGGTGAAGTATTGTTACCATCAATTTACAGATAGGGAAACTGAGGCCCCGAGAGTGTGGGTGATTTGCCCGAAGTCCTGAGATGGGGGCAGGGCTCCGGGTGCCCTGCCCCCACCCTTAAGTTCCCCCATTCCCTGTTCTCCTGCAGTCCTAGACCGTCCCCGCCCTCACCCCAAACCACCCACCTCCTCGGTGCTAGCCACCCGGCCCTCGGTCCACCGCTTGCTGCCTCTCCCCCGCGTCCCGGCTTGCGCGTCTTGGTGCTGGGGAACCCCAGGCTGGGTTCACCAAGGTGCCTGCTTAGGGTCAGATGGGGAACAGACTCCGCCCAGAGATGCTCTCTGCATATAAATGCCTAAGAGCTCTGTGGGCGGGGCTCGGAAAAAGGGATGCAGTAGCCCCGCCCACTGAGCGCTCTTTGGTTCAGTTCCCCACGGCTCCACAGCAAGCTAGCAAGCCCAGCGAGGGGGTCGCCCCGCGGGGTGAAGGGCGCAGGATCCGAGGTGACAGATCCCCTCCGCCTCTCAAGGCTTCCGACAGCACAGTCTTGGCTTCCACGCAGCCTCCAGAGTCGCTGCCCTCCTGTCCCCGCTGGAGGCTGGTTCCCGGCCCGCCCAATAAGGGCGGTGCAGTTGGGGCAGACCCCCATTTTAAGTCAAGTTACAATATGGAAAAATTGAGATTTACAAGGGATGTGGGTGACTGCTTTACGTGAACACGCTTCAATCTACAAAATGAGTCACCTGCTTTGGTATTCCTCCAGATCCTGGGGGTGGGGGCGGGGGCGTGAGATTCAATGTAAGAAAATTTTGATATGAGCAAAAACGTGACCCATCTACTGCATAGAGCAGACTGCTCAGCTCAGGGGAAGCTTACTGAAGGAAAATGGTTCTCAAATGCTTATGCTTTTGCCGTGCTCTCTAAGCGGGGACCCTGTCCAGGCTCCTTTGCTGAAGTGTCAGGCCCATCTGGGGGTAGAACGGCCGTCCCAGAACCCAGAACCCCGGCCACAGACTGTGGTGTCCTATCGCCACCTGGCGGTGTGTGTTGGAATGTCAGGCCCAAGCTCTCAGACCACTGGATTCCAGGCTGTCACCAGCTGTCTTGTATCAATACCAGGACCCACCTGGGGATGAGCAGGCTTAAGGAGGGTTCATACTGAAATCTTTTGTCTCTAAGGGAAGACAGTTCGAGTCTCTGCAGCAGTTGAGGCAGATAAACCATAGCTTCTTTGTGTGGGGCAACCTCAACCCACAGAATCCTGGAATTTCCCCTGCTTTCTGAACTGCCTGAACCGAGAGGGGCAGGAGCTGCTCTGAGGGACCAGGAGCGGTGGGAAAAGTGAGAAGACAGTCCTGGGGAAGACTGGAGACTCCGACAGGGAATTGGAGGGAAGGCCTGTGAGCATGGATGGAGGAGTGGTGAGTGCAGTGGGGAGGTCTGCACGGATGGGGCGATGATAAGGAAGGGAAGGAGGCTGGAAGGCATGGAGAATGTTGCCAGCTTGACTGGGTTATGAGATCTGGGAAGGCTGAGACTGTCTCTGGATGAGGCCATTAGGGAAGAAGCTAGTGGGGGCTTGGGACCCCCTGAGCAGGAAAGGAATTGAGTCCTCTTAGAATGTGATGCATTCAGTAGGAACCTAAAAGTTGTGAAATGATGTTCAAGAGAGGAAGGCGCTGGGAAAGCGGCTACTGGAGAACTCTGAGCAGAGGGGAGCATGGCAGGGAGAGGGGAGGAGGTGGGGGACAGGAGGCACCTGGTTCTCAGCCCAGCTCCAGTGTCTGCCCCTCTTTCCTGCCCCACTCCTCACCTGCCTCTCCTCTCCCAGCCTGCTGCCCTACCTCATTCATGAAACAGTGCCATCTGCATAATCTTCAGCACTGCTGACCCCAGGGGGACGAGCATCCCACCCTCATACGCACACGCACACACACACAAAGTGGACACAACACAAGTACACAGGGCTGTGGCTCCAGGACCCTGGAGCACGCTATATACTATCCTCAGCATTCAGGGCCCAGCGGGCACCTAAAACTGTCCTGGGACAGGCCTCTCCTGACCAGGCCAAGGCCAAACGCCTTGGTCTCCCCTCTCCTGGGCCCACATGGGAGCTGTGAGGGGGCAGCCTCTCTCCACTCCAGGCACTGCCATAAAGAAAACGGGGGACTGTGCCCACCTGGCGGGCCTCTGGAGGTGTCTGCCCATCTGCCTGTCTGGCCCTTACACTCTCCCTCCACTTCTTCAGTATCAGCAAGTCAGGAAGGAAAGGGACAAAGCAGGAAAATGGCTCCCAGAGCCCCTCCCCCAGAGCTGGACTGTTGGGGGATGGGGTTGGTACTTCCTAGAAATGGGGCCCATGGGTTCCTGGGACCCCCTCCCTGGTCTTGCCCTCAGGGTCCTCCCTCACCCATGGCAGAGGAGCCAGGCTGGGCATTGTGCATAAAGTGGGAAGGGCATGATGGGGACCTGGGCCCTTGGCCCCCCAGGCCTCCCTTGGCCCCACTCAGGCCTTCAGCTGGTGCCACTGGGCCACCGGCTGTCGGGGCCGGGCGATCATGTCCTTCCAGTGTTTCACCTCCCCAGGCCCGCTCTTCCAGGACAGGTAGATCTGGGGAGAAAGGGGAGAGGATGGCATCAGTGACACTGTGTGAGACACTGCGCCCGCCCCCCAGGGGTTCGCGCCATCCTGCCAATGACACCCTGCGACCAAGGGGCATCCACCTCAGTGACAGCCTGCCTCAAAGAGGGCCCCTTCTTCCCTCCTCCCTGACAGCCTGACCTATTTTCCTTGCCATGCCTCTGCCTGGGAGCCTGGGCGTTCCTGGCCCTTGCCAATTAGACACCAGACCTGTTTGAGCTCTGTCTCTCCTCTTTATAATTGCTCCGACCTCCAGGGCACGTCAATGCACCAGGCACTGAGATTTATATACACAGACCTTTAAATCCTTACCTGTGAGGCAGACATATTATCCCCATTTTACAGCTGGAGAATCTGTGGTGCAGGAAGTTAAGAGACCTACCCATGGTCACAGTATTTATAAGTGGATTTGAATCTAGGATTTAATCTCAGGATTTAAATCGAGGTGGTTTTGGCCCTACACTAATAGCCCTATCCCACCAGCCTCTCTGTTAGGGGCCTTACAGCCTCGGGGTGTGAGAGGAGTCTGTGTGCACGTCCCCAGCTGACCCCGGCCTTGGGACTGGTGGCTGGTTGAGAGCACAGGGCTAAGTCACCCAGCCACCTTGGTTCAGTCAACAGAAGGTAGGAACAGAAGAACTGTTTCAAAAGGAGCTACAATTGGTACCCAAAGAACATCCAAATCAGAAAGGCTAAGCTTCAAAAGAGCTTAGAAGTAATATGGTCACTTGCTCCTTGGCCTCAGCTAGTTAAGGAGGAGGCTCGGTAAGCCCTGCACTACACAGTCCCACTAGGGTGTGGGTGACACTATTCTGGGAAATTGTCCCACCAGTGACCACAACTTGGCCACTCATGCTCCCTGGGCCTGGTTAGATGGCAGGCAAGGCCAGCACTCTGCTTTGATGCCAGTACTGCCCTCACCGCCATAGCTAAGTTCTGCAACCCCATCTGTCTGAGGGATGCCCCCACCTTGGCGCCCTTCCCTGCAGGGCCCAGGTCACCCTTTTCTGTCTCCCCCACACAGGAGCATCCCCTGGATGGTCCATGTTTCCCCTTGCTGGCTCCTGGCATCTACCCTTTCCCTGATTATTGGCTTCCTGCACTGTTCCTGATCAAACCTCCAAGCCTGAATGGACACACCTGCCCTTAGTAGAAATGTTTCAAAAATAACTTTTAGTATAATAGTAGCTAACATGTATGTTGCAAGTACTGTGCGAAGGAACTCACCTGTGTTACTTATTTAATCTTTCCAGCAAACTGTGAGGTTAGGATTGTCTTATTTTCATTTTGAGAGGAGGAACTGAGGCTCAGAAAGGTTACAGCTGTTTAGTAGTGGGTCTGGGACCAGGACCCAGCAGCCTGACTCCCAAGCCCACACTCTCAACACTAAAGCATAAACCAACACAGGAATAGACATTTCAAAGTAGAAAAATGGAAGGTTTTATGTCACAGAATCACATCCTGGAAAAACTCAATGCCAGGCAGGGGTTTTTTGGTTAACATGATGAAGAGAGGTCACTTTCTATGAGGAAACACCCACGGACCTCAAGCACTTCTCACACCATCCTGCAAAGTGCTGTAGGGTCAGTACTGGTAGCTCCATTTTACAAATGGGGACACAGAAGCTCAGAGAGCAGCAAAGTGGCTTGCCCAAGGTCACACAGCTACTTAGCAGAGGAGGCGGGGCCAAAGCCAGGTCTTTGGAATCTGACTACAGCTCACCCTCTCAAAATGGGTGATATTGTTCCTTATCCTGGGGGAGGGTCCTGTCCAGAAAACCCTCTTTTTGGGATACAGGTACTTGTTTCTCCTACTTCTTTCTTTCCTTGCCCTTCTAATGGCCTGTCCTGAGCTAACGGACACACAGTAGGATTTCGTCTAATCCCCATTTTCAGATGAAACAGAGGCCCAGAGAGGGGGCCTTATCTCTCCCACTGTCCAGCCCTGTGCTCGCCTATTATCCCCACTGCTGCTTTTGGGGACAGATCCTTGCCGGCACCGGCTGTGTGCGCCACCCCAGCTGCCTTGCGCCTACCTTGCCGATGACGTCATTGCGGCTGAGCTTGTCCTTGTCCATGACAGTGATGATGATGGTCGTTTCCCTCAGCTTCTCCGTGGGGATGTCAAAGGCAAAGGACTCGTTGAAGATGGGGTTCAGGTTCCTCTTCATCGTCACTGTCTTCTTTTTCTCCACCCGCTTGTCCTTGTACATCAGCCACACCTTCACATAGGGGTCTGGGGGTGCGGAGGGGAGGGTCAGGGGCAGTGTGGGGGCCCAGGACCCCCTTCTAGGTGTGGGAGCCGGGGCAGGAGGGGCTGTATGCTCTCCCCAGAGGGTGAGGAAAGCCCCAAGAAGAATAAGGGGGATAGAGCGGATCAGAGGATGAAGGAGCTGGCAAGGAAGGGCCTTAGCTGTCCCTGTGTGGCCTCCTGTGACCACGCGTGAGGAAGCCGGAGGAGCCAGGCCTTGCCTGAGGCTGTGAAGAAGTGTCTTGGCAGGGGCCGGAACCCAGGTCTCCCCCACAGCATCCCCTTTCCTCCTGGCTCTGGGAAGGACACAGTCCAAGATGACGCTGGCCCTAAGGGTGCTCCCAAGGGGGCACCCAAGGCTCTAGGGTAGAGGAGTTGGGACTGGGGTGGGGCACAGGGGTCAGACGTGAGCGCCACAGTGCAGACCCTGCTCCCCACAGCCAGCACGACCCTGCACCCCCAGAGTGTCTCCCAGCCTGCCCACCCTCTGCCTCGAGGAGCCCCAGCACCTGAGGTGCCCCCGATGTCCATGGCTTTGAGGTTCCGGGCTTTGATGATGTTCACGATGATGGAGTTGGCAGAGGGGTTGTAACAGAGAGACAAGAGCAGCTCCCCTCGGCTCCCCTGGGGAGACAAGATGGAGGTGACGCTGAGTGTGGGGAGAGGTATAGGGACTTGGGGAGAGGGAACGGTTAGAGAACTACTGCCCGAGGCCCCTCCACCCTGACCTGGGTCTTTACTAGCCCTCTCTGTCACCTCTGTCACACTTGGTGCCCCCATCTGGTAGGTCTGCACACCGCCCTCCATGGGGCTCCTGCTCCGTGAACAGAGCCCAGGGTTCATTATCACAGCTCAGGTGAGCGTCCCAGGTGCCGTGTACCACAGCCGAGACGGCTGGTGGGGACTCCGCTCCCTTGGCCACCCACCCACCTGTACCCCTTCACCCCGCTCCTGATGTTCCTAAGGTGGAGGGGCGCTAGGACCAGATCTGTTAGCCCTGATCCACCAGTCCCCAGCCAGGGGCCTTACACTCCCATCGCTGCATGGCTTCAGATCCTTCCAGAAGGTCTGCATCTGGGTTAGGTCCACCTTGTTGAGGGGGATGGACACCTCCCCGATGGGGTCATTGCGGCTGAAGCGGTCGTAGTCCAGGACCTGGAGGTAGAGGACCCTCTGCACCACCTTCTCGTAGGGGAAACCTGGGGACAGAGAGCATGGCTGAAGACTGGGCCAGAAGGATGCAGGGTCTGGGCAGGAAGGCCCCATGAGGAGGAAGCTGCCCAGGGCCGTCCCGCTGCCACCCCAACTAAACATAGCAGGCAACACCTGCATTCAGACCTTCTGGAAGCATTAGCAAGAATGGCCATCACCTCGTCTGTCCCTCCCAATTCTCTGGGGTGGATGGTGTCCTGCCCATTTTACGAATGAGGAGATGGAGGCTCACACGGCCTAAATCACTTGCCAAAGCCCCGCAACTAATAAGGAGCAGAACCGGGACCATCCGTTCACTCACTTGCCATGTGTTTGGCTCAAGGGCTGGGCAGTGGCCCCCTTCTCTCTGGGCGGCCCTGCTACTGCCAGCCATCCTGAGGCAAGTCTGGGCAAGTGGCCCTGCCTGAGATGGCCATGGCTGCCAGAAAGCAAGCCCCAGGAGGATTCAGGGAGGTGGGGAGGGAAATGGTGAAGGCACAGAAATAGGGCTCGTGTCCTAGGACTCCGGCTTCCCCTTTACCTCCCTCCAATGCATCAGCCTGTCTTTCCGTCCTTCAGCAGCTCCTGCCACTGTCCCCTTCTCCCTGCCACCTCTGTCATCCAAACCACCAGCACCTCTTGCCTGGACAGTCACAAGAGCTTCCAAACCACCCTCCCCGCATGCCCACTTTCTCCTACGTTCTCAACACAGCAGCCAAAGTGAGCTCTTAAAAATAGCAATCACATCATGATACTCTCCTGCTTAGAGCCTTTCATAGCTCTCAGTGCACTTAGAATAAAAGCTGTGTGCCCTGCCTTGGCTTTAAGTCCTTCCACAACTTGGCCCGCTGTCCTCTTCCGGCTCGTCTTGTGACCACTCTCCACTTAAGGACTGGGATCCGGCCACACCGGCCTCCTTCTGCCCTTCAGCACGTTGGCTTTTCCTGAGTTGGCCGGCACAGGCTGGTCCCCACCATGTGCTGTCCTGGCCTTCCCTCTTCCTTCAGGCCTCAGCTTGCTTTCCTGACATCCCAGATGCGGTAGGACCCCTTCCCACCCATTCTGTTCGCTAGCACTTTCCTTTCACAGCACATATCACAGGCTGTAATGGAGATCTATCTGTTTCCTGGAGTCTGACTCCACTGTGCTCGGATTTCCAGGGAGGTATCTCTGTCCTCAGTTGCCAGATACCAGCATCTAACACTGTTCCTGGCATGTAGTAGGCACTCAATCAATATTTGTTAAGTGAATCAATAGTAGAACAACAAATGAATAAATGCCAGTGAAACGGACTGATGGAGCGGCAGCAGAGTGCTAGGGCGGAGCAGGAAGTGAGGCCAGAGGGAGAGACCGGGCGAGGAGCTTGGATGGGATGGGAGAAGTACTAGGGAGCTGAGGGAGGGTCTACAGCTGGAGTCATTGGTCCTCAGGAGCCTCGGAGGAGGGCCCAGCCTGGGAGATGCAGGGGGCGCAGGTCAGCATGGAGGCCTGAGGTGGGAAGACCCTGAACAAGGGTGTGGGCAGGAAGGAGAGAGGAGACGTCACACCTTAGCTGCACTGGTGGAGAAGATGAAGGGAGAGGAAGAGCTCTGGAGGATTCCAGTACCTTCAGCCAGACACTCAAAGCCCAGAGTCGCCTCCAACAGGAGCAGGTGTGTGGAAGAGGGAATCCTATGTTCCCTGAATCCCCAGCCTGTGAATTTCTTTAGGGCCTCTTAGGCATATGGAGGAGGCTATGTCTTGTTGATTTTGGGACTCCCCCAGGGCCCTTCCCAGGTAACCTTTGGCATCTCTTCAGGTGGAATGCATGAGGACCAGTGTTCTGGAAATGCTGGAGGCTGCAAGAAGTCCCTGTACCTGGCAGTCTCCTAGATGGCAGACTTCTATTCATTTGTCAGAACCCACCTTGAATGGCCTTTCTTATGGGAAATGCTTTTCAGCACTACCAAGGAGAGCTTATACTGGGTTCCTGTAGCATCTGTCATGCAGCATATAGCTTAATTATCTACACATTTATGTTCTCTGTTAGGCCAGGAATGCGTTGAGGGCCATAATGGTGCCTCATTCTTTTCTTCAGTACCCAGGACAGCGCCCAGCCCATTGTTGATGCTGGGTAAATGTTTGCAGAAGGGACCAGGGGGCTAGGGGTCTCACCATACACCTCATCCTACCACTGGCCACATATACTTGCAGGCATCTGGGCTTCTCACTGGCTGTGCCATCTCTAAACTGGCTTCCACGCTGATCTGGGGAAAAGGAGGGTCCAGAAACACACAAACACCCACTAGCTCACCCTCAACCATTTATGTAGTAGGTGAGCTGGCTGTCACATTGCAGGGGGAATTGGGGGTGGCATGGCTGGGAAACCAGGTAGGGAAGAGTCCCTGGGAAACATACTGAAGGTTCTGGAGAGCCAGGGCACCAGGCAGTCATAGGGATTTATTCTCACTGATTGAACCTGGCTGTTGGGAAAAGGTAAGGGCTTCTCTAAGTGGGGTTCAGGCACCCAAAGGGCCTGGGACAGAAAGAGTGCAGTTGGGTGGGAGAAGAGGAGAGGAGAAGAGGGGACTCTGGGTGGGGTGGCACCAGCCTCACCTTCAAAGAGGAAGGTCTCGTTCCAATGGGGATTCAGGTTCTTCCGCTTCACCTTGGTCTCCAGCTTGTGCTTCTTATCTGGCAGCAGGTAGATCTTGACAAAGGGGTCGCTGGTGCCGCTGAAGTCCTTGGCCGGCAGCTCCTGGGCCTTCATGATCTTCACGGTGAGTGTGGACTCCTGGAAGTTGTAGCCGACGCTGAACTGGATCCGGCCCAGGTTCTCTCGGCTGCAGCCCTCATGGGCCTCGTCCTCCTCCGAGCCTGGGGAGAGCTGGGGGTGGGGGGAAGGCCGGCAGGGTTGGGGGCGATTCTGCTTCCCCCACCTCAGCCCAGCTGTGCCTAAGTCCAGTCCAGTTGCTGAGAGCTGCACTTCCCTCTGGTCAGTGTGGGGCTGGCACTTCACCCGTTTCATATTCACAGCGGGTGGCGATGCTCAGGCAGAGGGCAAGAACCGTGACCAGGGCTGCACAGGACAGAGGGGCAGAGCTGGGACAGCCTCCGCCTGCTGAAGCCCGGAGCAGCGTGCGCCCCACTCCCCAGCCTCTCCCGGAAGTCCGGCTCTGTTCCCCACCACAGGCTGCCTGGTCACACTGTGCCGGACACCCTGCGTCCTGAGCTCCCTCCTCCAGCTTTTCACTCTTCCCCATCCCTGCCTGCGGGGCCCAGTGCGAGATACGCCGACGCCAAGACCTGGGCTACGAAACACAGGAGGGAGATTGTTCACGTCTCAGAAGAGTTTACTGTGATATTTCTGTGGAAAGAGACTCTCTGGGGTTCTGAGGATGATGTGATTTACAAAATGAGAGAGGCGAGTTCTCAGGAGCAATGTCTATTTGTGTGAGGTAGGGACACTAAAAATACGGATTCCCAGGCCCTGCCCCAAAGAGCCTGATTTGATGGGGCTGGGCTGGACCTGGGCAGCAGAAGTGTTTAAAAGGCACCTCCCTCCCAGGGGCTGGGGACCACTGGGAGGGAGGGCTACACCTGCACTCACTCCCCAACCCCAGGGCTGGGCACTTGGGCTGATGAAGCAGCAGACAGATGCGGAGGGCAGTGTGGTGTCCCGTTCCCATGAAGTCAGTGTGGCGAGGGTCTCCCAGCCAAGTCTTCTCAGCTGTGGCTGCTCATTGGGAATACCCGGGGAGGTTTTAGAACCTTGCCCATTCCCCAGCCATCTTGGACCCCACCTGGAACCCACTCCAGACCCCGCGAGTCCAAGGAGCCCAGGCATCCCTATTTCCACAAGCTCCTGAGGTGCCTGGATGGGAGCCAGAGGAGGGGGTGAGACTCATGGTACCACCTTTAAGATCAAACTGCTGGCCCTTGTTTTCTTTCCCTCCTCCCCCTGCAGGAGACTTTCCTTGACCCTTCCTCCTAGAGAAGCGGCCCAGGCTCTGAAATACTAAATAATACAGGTGATAAGAATATAGTATGTACCTACCATGGCAGAAGACTCTTACATCACCTTCTTACCGATTCCTGACAACGGCCGGGTGAGGCAGTTATCACCACTCCCTAGCTGAGGAGACTGGCTCAGAAAGGTTAAGTCACATGTCCAAGATAGCACAGCAGCATGGACCCTCTGTGACCTGAAAGCCCGCTCTTTCCACCAAAGCAGGCCCACATCCCAGGGCAATTTTGAGACTTCCCTCAAGACAGTGAGGACTCACCTGCCCCAGGTAGGAAGCCTCCAAATCCCACTAATAATAGCAACTCCCACATGGCAGGCCCTGCCCGGTGCTCTGGGCTCTGCCCTCATTCACTCCTTACAGCATCTGGATGGGGCAGACACTATAGGATTCCACTTTGGGTTGGGCCACCTAGAGATTATTAATTTGCCTCAAGCCACCTGTGACTGAACAGTGAGCAGGAACTTGAACCCAGGTCAGCACCCAGCCACCGTGACTGCCCTTCCAACTGCCCTGCCACTGAGACGTGTCCGCGGCTTCACCAGCCATACCCCTGGAGGTGGAAGGGGGGCAAGCTGCCTCCCCTGCTCTTCCTGACAGTGGAAGAGGGTCCCTTTGGCCTGGTCCCTTGGCCTGACCCAGGCCACCCTGTGACTCCACTTCCAACTCACTGAGAATGTGGCTCCCTCCCCAGATCAGCTTTCCCCTGGTGCTCCTTCCCTCTGCTCATACCAGCCCCACTGCCCTGGGCCTCGGTTTCTGCATCTACAGAAGCGAACCATCAGACCTATCTTGCGGGGCTCTTGCTCTGCACCCTGGCCCCTGCCCTGCTGGCTATGGGCCTGAGAGCCTGGGCATGCATGAGGAGGCAGTGTCAGCAAGGACCCCTTGTCCTTCCTGCTCCTTCTGTAGTTGGGGTGGAGTTCCTGGTGGCCCCAGTCCCTCTTGAGGTCTCTCTGGTCACTTGGCTCTTGGTTCTCAAACTGGGTGGTCTGGGGTGGGAGGCCCAAGCTGGGCCAGATGGGCTTCACCTCTGTGCCTGCTCCCAGCTTTCCCAAACCATAGCCCTGAGCCCTAATGAACCAGCTAGGGCAGCTGGAGGAGCTGTTTCCACGGCAACTGGGCTGGCCACCCCACCCTGGCAGGGGGAGGTGCTGCCTGAGCCCCTGCTCCAGTAGAATTAAGCATCAAAGAGCATCTGAACCAGTGCACACCAGGGCAGGGTGACTCCGGTGGGGTGTGGCCCTGCCTCCCCTCAGTCCCTTCTTCTGGCGCTCCACCCTCGTCTCTTGAACCTCAGCTTTTTACAGCCCTCCAACAGTGATTTACTTCTGCCCTACCATCTCTAATCATCTCTATTAACTCCAGCGACCTGGCGTTGGCCCAGAGCTGGGCATTAGACCCTGCCTGCCACCCCTGAGCATCCCCTGAGCTGGAGAGGGCCTGTACTTCTTCCACTGCCTGAGGCTGTTGGCCCGTCCCTGGGGGCAGCAAGGGGCAGGCAGGCTGGCTGGGAAAGGGCTATCCTTTCTGGGAACCTGCCTACCGGGAAGCTGAACCAATTAAGAGGCTGCGCAGGGAGGCGGGATAAGCTGTGGTAGGGCCCATCCAGAGGGGATTATGGCCTGGCAGGTGGTCATGGGTTGGGGAGGATGGACGGGAAGGCAGTGGGGAGCCGGTGGGTGGGGAGGCCCAAGGGAGATCTGGAGCAGGGCAAACCTGATGCTCTAACCTGGATCCAGGAGGAGTGCAGACTCTGCGGCCGACCTCAGCCTGCTGACTAGGAATCTGCATTTTAACAAGATCCCCCATGTTTCGTGTGCATATTACAATTTGAGAAGTGCTGGGCTAGAAAAGGGCTGTGGGGATGAACGGTTAGAGCTGGCCAGAACCCCAAACGGCAGAGGCTCTGGGGGCCTCAGGGAGCGTGGGGACGGATGTGCCAGGGCTGTGGGCAAGGGAACTCGGAACTGAGAGTCAGGACAGAGAGCGCCTGAGAGCCCATGAAACCCCCTTCCCTCTCTCTAAAGAAGGTGGGAGGGCAGGAGGAGGGAGGGGCCCTGGTCCAGACAGGGAAATGACTTATACGAGGTCATGTCTACTAGGATCATAGCAGGCAGTGGGTTCCAACCTCACACCCTCCGCAAACCCTCCTGGGGTTTCTGAGCTGCCAAACCTTTGGCTACAAATCTCTGGCTGCCCATCATGTTGTCCTCGCACTGGCCCCTCCAGGGGCTCTTTGGAAAGCACAGGCCAGGCAAATGGCTGCATCACTGCTGCCCCCAGGCAGTGCCACATGGAGCCACAACTTCTGCCTTGGTGACAAGGCCCAGAACCGTGGGGCTGGGGTCCCGATAGGGTGAGGTGTGGACAGGAGAACCCCAGCACAGCTGTGCCCTGTTAGGGGTCAGAACCAGGGCCCTGATCTGAGGGCCCTGCCCCTCAGCTGACCCCAAGCAATGGGGCTTGGAAGGTGCGTGGGATGCGGATATGAGACCTGCCCCCTGATCTCTCTCGACAGGACGCCACTTGGAGAGAGGGGACATCTTCTGCCCCACCTCCTCTGTCCACTAGCCTTTCCCTCTAGGATCATAAAACATCTCACATGAGCAGGTTTTCTTAGGGCCCTGCTCAACCCAGAAAGAGACCAGAGGAGGAAGGGCATTCTTATTCTCACTTGGCAAATGAGGAAACTGAGGCACAGAGAGGCTGTTTTGATGCAACTGCTGTGAAAAGAGCCCAAGCCTCGCTCACCCAGTCACGATGATGGTTCCCCTTCCCAAGTGGATGCCTCCCACACTGTCGCCATTTGCCATGTGTGTCCCTCCCGCACCCCTGGCCTGCCCACCGCCTGCTCACCATGAGCATCTCACTGGTGAGGGAGTTGACAAGGTCCGAGACGGAGGAGCGGGGCTCTGTCCGGCGGTCAGACTCATCGTGGGGCGTCTGGCCCGGCACTGGGGCTGTGTTCACCGCCTTCCCTCCTGTAGGCAACCTGGGGGTGGGGTTTCTGAATGAGCGCAGGCCGGGAGGTGGGCTGGGTTGGGCACCATTGGCCTGAGTGGCAGCAGGACCCTCCCTGAGGTCCAAGCAGCTGGCACCTCCCGTGGGCCAGCAGGACCTACACTCTTGTCCACTGGGAGGCCTGGTTTTCCCCAGAGACCAGTGCTCAGGACCCATCCCCCCACCTTTGCCCAAAAGCCATGGGCTTGACTGCCGCTCTGGGTGCTATTTTGGTGGGTGTGCCCACTCCCTCTCTTCCCCAGAAAATCCCCGCCCTCCAGTCACTGTCTGCATGGTGGTCTCTGAGCATGCCTCCTTCCCCAGAGGCTCCCTCCATCCCTTCTCGCCTCAGCCTGGGAGGGGAGGCTCCCAGGGTGGCGTGTCCAGGTCACCTTTCCATGTCATTGCCCTCTGCAAACATGCCCAGGGTGCCTATCTCCCTGCGGCCCCACCTGTGTTTGCTCAGGCTCACTGAGAACATGGGACCAGGTAAAGTCAGGACCACTGTTCACACAGCTCTAGTCAGTAGAACTTCCTATGATGACAAAAATGTTCTATATCTTCACTGTCCACTCATGGCTACTGAGCATTTTAAATGCGGCCAGTGCAATGGAGAACTGAATTTTTAAGTTTGTTTGACTTCAACTAATTCAGCCACCCATCGAATAGGGCAAGCCGACAACCCCTTGCTCCCTGTCCTCACCTTTCTCCCACTGTGAGGACGGCACATTTGGCAAGGCTCTCACCCAGGGCCAGAGAAAGGCACGGTGCCACCGAGAAGCCCCGGATCTGACCAGGCCACGTGAGGGCCCTGTCTGCACCCCGACTCCATGCTGTTCCTGGGAAGCTGGCTCTCTGGCCCAGTGGCTGGGTGGTAAGCCCAGGCTCCGTCCAGCTGGGCCTCAGGAAGGGGACACTAAAAGCCTGCCCAGGGACCAGGCTGGAACATTCCATGAGGAGGAGAGGTAGGGGCAGGCAGCAAGGAAGACATGGGGACTGCAGCATGGAGCTTGGGACACACTACAATACAAAAGCTTTGAGAGTCCCAGAGCCAAAGACTCGGGGACACACACAGGCTGGACACAAGCCACGGCCCTTGGTAGGGACCAGCCGCCGGCACAGTTGGCCATGACAGGCAGACAGACATGCACAGAATATGCCAGGCCCTGGAGGGGAGATATTAGGACCCAACACCAGGGTGCATGCACGCACACACACACACATGCAGACACACACACACGCACACACACACACACACACACACAAAGCCCACACAATCCTGACAGGCACCCAGGGGAACTGGGAAAGAATAGCATGGGCAACAAGGCAGGTTAACCAGAGCAGTGAGACAGCACACACAACAATGTGCACAATTAGATTGGAGAGGAAACATTTGGGAGACCCAGGCAGGCCAAGGTGTGCATGTGAAGTGGGACAAATAGAAATAGAAAAAGCAGGGAATTGCTTCAGACACAGGCGCCCTAAGAACCAGATGCATGATGCACCCGCGAGCCCTGCCTAGACAGCATGAAATGCCACACGCTGCCTGGAGCACGCCAGGGCGCCCCTCCGAGGCGCAGCCACAGCAGTGCTCACACGCACACACACAGGGTCGCACATCTGATGACACGTGCTCACACAGACAGGCACGGGAGGTAGAGGAGACTGAAATAGCTGGAGAGGTAAAGTCAGGTTAAAAATAGAGTGGGACAAGAGGAGAGCGTGAGCTTGACTGCCGAAGGTATGAGAGTCGGGGTTGGTTTGGCCGCACCACAGCTTCAGCACAGCTGCAAGGCAGCCCGGGAGAAGATGGTCAGCGCCACTGAAGCCACCGGAGGTCACAGGACAGAGAGAGACAGAGAGACAAGTGCACAGAGAGGCAGAGGGAGAGGCGTAGGGGCCTGCCGCTGGCCCAGGGACATCCCTGTGAGGAGCAGATGGAGGAAGGAGGGGAGAAAGAGGCCAAGAAAGGTTAGTTGGAGACGAGTGAAGAAGGCTGCAGGGTGGACAAGGGGACGAGGAGGAGCGAGGCAGCCGAGAGGAGGCGGGGAACACACACCAGGACAGAAGAAACATGGTGGCTCTGGGGCAAGGAGAGCGATGGAGTGGCCAGGTCCCCGCCCTGCCCCGCACCCCATTTGGGTGGGGGTGGGGCCACAGTGGAAACCATTTGGATCCCAAGGAGCAATGGTGAAGGGTATGGCTGAGCATGAGGTGGGACGGGTGCAGGGTGGATGGTAAGGGGGAGTGGGCACAGCAGGGCATGGGGGCCCAGGGGAGCCTTGGCCTCCTTCCCTCCCTCCATCCTTCCCAGGCCCACTGTGCTGGGCCCAGGGGCTGGGGGATCCTGAACGGGGGACTGAAGGGCCACCAAGAATCCTGGGAGTTGGGGGCAGTGCCCAGCCCTCCCATCCCCATGCTGCCTGCCTGATGCGCCCCCGCCTCACTTGGGACCTGGAGGGGCTGCCTCCGAAGGGGCCTGCTGCTAACAGACCCCGGGGGCTGAATGTCTTCCCAGCGACAAGGGCCTCCCTCCCCTTACCCTGGAGACATCTGGCCAAAGGGTCAGGTGGGTGGAGAAGAGGGGACCGGGACAGAAGCTGGAGGAAGGACAGCTGACACAAGCCCACCATTCCCAGGTCCTAGGAGCCAGAGGAGCGGAGCCCATGCTGAGCCTGGGGGCGGGGACAGTGCTGAGAGGAAGAGCAGGCCACGCCCGTCTCCTGGGAAACGCCCACATGCGTGAGGGTGAGGTGGGCGTGACCAGGTGGGAACTTGGAAAGTCATGTTGGGTGGGAGTGAGGGCCACAGCCTCCACCTCCACATCCACCTTTCCAGGAAGGCAGGGGACAGCTGATGCATGATCAGAAGGGATGGGTGTGTTAAAATATGGAGGGAGACCTAAGTGGCAAGGAGGTAAAAATAGGCTGTGATGAAAATGAAGCCAGTTAATTAACACATGGTTGATGTGAAATCTCGTTTCCAGCCTGCATCTGCTCCCTCACACTTCACACCTTTCCCGGCAAGGGGCTTGGATTCCTGGCAGGCTTTCAGAGGGCTCCAGCACCCACTGCAGCTTTTCCTTTGGCCCTGAAGCCCAGCCCGGGACTCTCGTGGCACCAGGTGGGTTGGAGGTGGCAGGCTCCATTCAGCCCGCACCCCAGGACATGGCTTCAGGGTGCAACACCCTCTGTGCCACTGAGCGAGAGAACGGGCCCGCTCTCCCTCCCGACTCTCTGGGGACTTCTGGCTTTGCCCACCAGACATGCAACCGTGGACTCAGGATGGGAGGGAAATGAGGGGGCTGCCCACCAGAGGGGCAGACAAGACAGCTGCATGATTCTCATCCTGTCCTTCCCTGACTGCAGGCCTCTGGGAGCAGCCTGGGAAGTCTCTTCCTGCCCACTAAGGGCCTCTTAAGGGGTGTCAGGGTCCCTGCCCAGTTCACAGAATCTGACAAGTACCCCAGCCCCAGGGCCTGCTCCCTCATTAGAAGCTTAGTATGTCTGAGCTGGAAAGGGTCACCCTGTGCAATCCTTCTTTTGAGAGGCAAGGAACCAGAGGCCCAGAGAGGGGCTGTGACTTGCCTAAGGTTGCAGAGCAAGCGTCTGGCAGAACCAGAGCCAGGAGCCTAGTGTCCTGGCTGCCAGGCCACATGCTTTCCTGGAAGCCTTTGGGCTGATGAGAAGCAGACCTGACCAAGGCAACAGACCCTACTCCCATGACTATAGGTGTGTGGCCGGCCCAGCCCAAGGCCAAGTGAGAGCAGGCTGCCAGACCAGGTGCAGGGCCATCCCACCTTTGCCATGCTGCCTGAGCTCTGGGACCTGTAGCTTTTTCCTGTCCCTTTCCCCACAGGTGCTCCACACCTTCCCTGAGACAGGGGGCATTAGCGGATGCTTCTCTGAGCTCCTGGTGGCTGAGGCTCTGGGCGGTTAGATGCCCAACCCTGTGCTCGGCCTGTGCTATGACCACATGGGAAATCCCTAAGGGCCAGCAGCAGGGCCCCCGGGACAGGGAGACTGGGCAGCACCTACCGGCTGCTCTTGGCCCCTCACCCCGTTCCCTCCTCCTGGTACCTCAGCCCAGGGGCTGTCTTTCTGGTTCTTTCTGGTCACCAGGCCTCTCCCATGCCCCTGACCCTCCCCACCAGGGGCTCCTCTTTCATCAGCTGAGCAGCATGGTTGCAGCCCTGCAAGGCAATGTGCACCCATCACTCCAGAGGGACCTCCAGGCCCGAGGGAGGTTGAGGTGGTGAGGATGAGGGAGAGCAGGCTGGTGCCCCTTCCCTTACATCCCCTCCCACCCACCAACCACCAGAGAAACTGGGATTTCTTGGTTGGGAGAGGGGCAGAGATGAAAGATGAGGGAGCAGCAGAGGGGAGCCAAGCGGGAAGATGGGGCAGAAAGGCTGGCTTGCTCCGGGCGAGGGCAGGCATGCCCAGGGAGCAGGCTTGATCCAGAATGGTCCCAGGACGGCCACACTGGCCTCAGACCCAAAGGGCACCACCAAGGTGGCCATGTGTGAGGGCACCGGCTGGGGAATTGGCCGTCCTCCCACTCCAGCATCCACTGAAGGCGCTACTGCCTTGTCCAGCAGCCGGGCCAGTCGAGGCAGGCGGCCTCTCTGTGCCTCCATCTCTGTTGTCGCCGCCGCCGCAGGCCCTCGCCTGTGCTCGCACCTCTTGTCCCCCTGAGCGTTCTGGTTCTGCTGGGTTCCTGGGTTTTGCAGGTCAGGGATATTGGCAAAATCATCCTGTTCCGAAAGCCCTAAGACCAACGATAGCACCACCATCCGGCCCTCCCTGCCCAGGGAGGGCAGCCCACCAGCCAGGGCGAAAGAAGGAGGCCCAGGGGCAAGGGCAGGGAGGGGAGAGAGAGACAGAGACAGAGACAAGACAAAGAGAGAGAAGAAAAAAGCGTAAGAAACTGGCCCTGCAGGAAAGAAACCAAACTTCAGCACTGTCAACACTTGTAGAGCAGCGGGGCTGGAGGCAGGGAGGGAGGGGAGTGCCCATGGCCCAAGACCCAGCTTGACTTGGGACCAGAGCGAGATTCTCTGGAGAGAAATGGGGCAGCCCTGGGCAAGACCTGCTGAGACGGTGTGTGACTGGGGCGGTCCCCAGGGAACATGTGGGGAAGGCTGGAGGGAGTGGAACCCAGGCCCTGGGACACTGCAGACTTCCAAGGCTTGTTTATCTCCAGCTGAACACTGCTGGCTCTGACCCTCTGGGCCCTGGGAGAGGTGGGAGGCGCTCTGTCACCGTCTTGCTTTGGGACTGTGCAGACAGGTTTGGGATCCTAGGTGGGAAGTTCTTAGAAAGTCTGGAAGCCTCTCACAACCATGCTTCTG
Source organism: Smutsia gigantea (assembly GCA_032199065.1). Classification (NCBI taxonomy): domain Eukaryota; kingdom Metazoa; phylum Chordata; class Mammalia; order Pholidota; family Manidae; genus Smutsia; species Smutsia gigantea. The sequence continues at coordinate 53,019 of JAVSCE010005603.1, read as the reverse complement.
GGTCATTGTCAGCAGGGGACTTAGCAACACCCTCCCCCAGGTCCCTCGACACATGTCCCATCAGAGAAGAATGCAAGTCCCTTCTGGCATACGGTGTCCTGGCCACTGCGGGCCTTCTCCCGCGTTCCCCTTCCTGGAGATCCAGGGAATAACGACTAAGGCTTTTGGGTGAAGTTCAGGGGCCTTTCCTCGGAGAAGCAGTCCGGAAGGCCCCCCAAAGCAAAGGTGGGAAGAGAAAGTGCAGGAACCTAGCAGGGTCTGGAGTTCTAGCAGGACTTGAGGGAGGCTGTGTCCACAGTGGGGACAGTCTGGAGGAGGCTGCAGGGACCCTGCTTGGAGGCAGGCGGTCTAGGCAGACAACGAGTTGACATATGGGTAGCAGTGTGGGGCAGAAATCAAGGTGAGAAATCTTTGGTATGGGGCATTCTCAGAGGACCGCTAGGCAACTGTATTTTCCACGGATGAAGAGGGACATGCTGCCCTTCAAAACCATCTGAGTTCATGGGCATTTTCTGGATGCTTTTGTAGAGCTCATCCAGCACTGGGTCTCTTGTCTGAACAAAGGGAGGGATTCTCTGATGGGACAGGCTGAAAGCATGTCTCAAGAAGGGCCGAGGGAAAGATGGTGAGCCTGAAAGAAGGTTCCAGAGCAGGGAGCTCCTGGGCCAGGAAGTCTACCACTTAACCACCATCCAGGAGGGCAAAGGTTTGTTGCCTAGAGAGGTTGTTAAAAAAGGAACTCTAGTCGGTGAGAAATGGCATTTAAGGGGAGGTGTGGGGGCACAAGGGTCCTAGAAAATGAGAAATGACACTAGTGGGGTCTGAGGTAGGGGAGGATGCTGAGTGGTGGCACTGCCTCCTTTGTGTTCGTATTTTGGACGTAAGCACAATTCCTCCAGGCTGACACCTGCACGGGCATCTAACTTTTGGGAAGCAATTCTCCCCTTCCCTCAGGACAAATCCTCATTTTCTTTGTTCTCTGCCCACCAGTACTGTTTTAGAGTTGGTAAAATTCCATTTGGCTGTTTGGGAGCTGGTTGAGCTGGGGGAAGGAGAGCCCAGCAAAAACAACATGTTTTTCCCTGGTTAATGCATTTTTCAGATACTCCTTTTGCTCTTCTTAAAAGCAAAACGGCTCCTCTGCATAAATTCCCAATTTGTCCTTCCCTCCGGTATCACAGGCTGCCAGGGTGAGAATGAGGGGCTGGAGGAGGAGAGTTTGGGAAGAAGCTGGCAGTATTGGGGGTCTCGCCCAGTAAACAGGAGGAATGCTAACCTCTTCCCCAGAGTGGGTGGATCTTGGGGGGCCTGGCTAGCCCTCTCACTCTGCCCCTCTACCTTGTTCACCAGCAAAGGCCTCAGAGACACAACAACTAAAATGTCAGGCAGGGGTCAGAGGTCAGCAAACTACAGCTGGTGGCCTGTTTTTGTACAGCGCATAGGCTAAGAATGGTTCGTACATTTTTAAAGGGCTGCTTTAAAAAAATGGATTGGAACCACATGTCCTGCAAAACCTGAAATATTTATAATCTGGCTCTTTACAGAAAAAAAATGTGCTGACCCCTGCTGTGAGGGACTACAAGGAGAGGAGCCAGGAAGTGGGGCGAGCTCTGGAGGTGGCCAGCAGACAAGGGATGTGAAAGCTGCGGGGGGCAGAAGCCATGTGGACACAGGATTCTGGCATGTGAGCACTGTATCAAATCCCAGTGGACTAGTGGGGCGGTGGGAAGAGCTGGTACATGGGACTTTTCCTGCAGCTAGCTGGTTCCCTTCTTTCTGGAGCCTGGGGACGGCCCGTGCCCCGGTCTGATGGCTACTAGAACAGGAGGCGGGGTGATGGCTGCGCAGAACAGCCTGAGGTCGGCAGGAGCAGAGGGGCGCAGGCTCTCAACCCCATCCAGAACCGATTTCCTTGACTCTCCTAATCCAAGCTAGTGCCATGGTATCCATCCTAAAACAAACCACCTGGAAGCCAGGAAGCTCTGCTGGGCATCTTGTCTCAAGCAGGTGTCAGCTGGATTACCATGGGTCCTTGGGTGGCAGAGAGCCCCTGTGGATGCTGCCTGGATCTGTCAAGTAGAGGCACAGGCAGCATGTACTGCAGGGCCAGGGCCACAGGTCACTTGCACAGGTGTGGAAAGCAGGCATGGTGAGGTCTCTCTTGTTGGGGTGCCTCTGCCAGAGGCAGCACCTCCATCTGCCCTGGAAGCTTGGGCTGGGGTCTCAGCATGAGAGGCAGGATGCTCTGATGGACCTGCTTGCCTTCAGAATCCCCATAACGTCACAGTGGACTTGGCCTTGACCTTGGCCTTTGCCTTCCTCCTCCCTTCCTCCTTTCCCAGGCTTAGTGCGTTGGTCTGTCTCCTGCTCCATGAAAAGTGCTCCCAGGGAAGACCTGGGCAATGGGAATAACCCCCAGAGCCTGAAAGGAAGGTCACGTTAGGCCAGAGGAGGCACTGTGATATCAGCAACAGAAGTCCAGGTCTGCCCTGGACGCTGAGAGTAAGTGTGATGCCCGGAGGGATGCTGGGGAGAGGGTGCCCTGGGTGGGGGACACGTGGCTGGAGGGAAGAGCTAGGGTCAGACACTGATGGTGAGTTGTTATTTCTCAGACCTGTGTGCACAAAATTCTAAAGCTTTGGGAGGAACACCTAAGGTTTGCCCTCAGCGGATGGGTTATTACAGGAGCCAGGGAGGAGCTAGAGGACAGGGGGCTCTATAGAAGGTCGGAGGGCAGAGCACAGGGCCGGTGGCAGGGACGGGGGAAGTAAGAGGGACGGAGGATGTGCAGGGCAGGAAGGTGAGCAGAATCCGGTGACAGGGAAGAAGTAATATGGAGGGAGGAGGCGGGGCCTGGGAGATGGAGTGAAAGGACACCAGGTCTGGGGGAAGGGGAGGAGGGAGGCCACAGGAATTCAGGGAGCAGAGGGGAGGCTGCCAGGGAGGCCAGGGGCAACATGGGACTAGTCAGGGAGAGGCAACAGATCTGGGGACCTCGGCAGGGTTCGCTAGTATCTTCCCTGATTTTTAGGGAGGGAACTTCTCTGAGCCCCGGGGGCACCGAGTGGAGGACTGGGGTCCTCAGAGGGGTGGCTCAGATTCTAATCCTTCCATGGGGAGCTTCAGGCATGAGGCTGCGGAGGGCGCGGACAAGTCTGCCTGGAGGGCCAGGAGATGGGGGGCCAACTGCTCCCAAGGAGATGCAGGGGAAAGAGACTGGGCCGGGGAAGTGAGGGGCCACCCGCTCAATGGGGGACTTACAGGAAGGATTTCATGTCCAAGCCTCGGTTTCGAATCTGCCCCACCACGTGGTCCCAGCTGCCTGGGTTGGAACGGCTGCGGCCACCAGCCGCCCGGTACTTGGAGCCGGCCGAGGCGCCCTGCCGAGCCTGGCCCCGGCCATAGGCCCGGGGGTTGGGGCCGGGCGCCGAGGCCGTGTGGGCCTGCAGCTGGCCCAGGCTCTGGCTGGTGGTGGGCTGGCTGGGCTGCCGGCCCCGCTGGTGCTGGCTCAGCGGCTGCTGCAGGCTCTGCTGCCGCATCAGGGTGCGGGGTCGCTGGCATTTCGACTCTCCCGTGGAGCTGGGGATAGACTCAAGGGTAGTGGCGGTGGACAGGGTGGAGTCCTCGAAACTTGGGGCGGGTGGAGGAGAGGAGAGAAAGGAGAAGCAGGTGAAGGGATCACAGTGGAGGAGAAAGAAGCCAAGGGCCAGGACTAGGAGGCCCCAGTGCAGGGTGCGCTCTGCCGGACCTCGCCAGGCCTCCATCGCAGTTGTCGCCGCAGATGTTGCCACCACCTCACCCAGGAGGCCACAAGCCCCACACCCACCCTGTGGCCTTGGCTCCACTAGGGCCCGAATACCTCCTGTCTGAGCCGATCTCGGCTGGTCTGAAGGCGAGGCAGCCGCAGAGGCTGTGCGGTGAAGGCGGGTCCCTGGGTCCCCGGGGCCCTGGAGCTGCCTGTCGCATTGGAATGGGATGGGGCCAGGGAGCTGCTGTCATTCCCTCCCGCTGTCTCACTGGGGGACCCCAGGAAAGTCTGTCTCTGTGTTCTCAGTACTACTGGCCTTTGGAGATGTGAGGAAATCCAGGTCAGTGCAGAGCTGGCCTAGTAACAACGCCTGGCGAGCTGGGGGAGCCGGCAGTTCTTATGCTTCGTCCACTGAGGCCAGGGAGTGTCTTTGGGCTCCCAGACCTCTGCCCTGTGGCCAGAGCTGCCTCAGGCGCAGACCTTCCCCCTTTCTCCAGGCTTCCTTGCTTCTGAGGTTGGGTGTCCCCACCTGGTGTCTTGGGAATGACTCCCAGTCAGAGGGGACCCAGGAAAGGAGATGAGGTGGGAGCCCAGGAATCATTTGTCTGACTTCTTTGCCACAATTCTCATGGTAACAGGGTGACTGTCCTCTCCTCTATGCACTTGCAACAGGGCACCTGCCTCACAGGCCCACCAGCATCTCTGAAAATGCTGGGAAAGGGGCACAGACAGATAGAAAGCAGGACATGGCTGCCCAGAGGCAGTGTGAGGTCAGAGACCCAGGTTTAAACCCCATCTCTGTTGCTTCCTGACTGTGAGACTTTGGAAAAGTGAGTCCACCTCTCAGTTTCCCCATCTGTAAAATGAAGGTGAAAAATAATCCCTGAGCTGTCTCTGTCATAGGGTTGTCATGAGGGCTAATGAGGGAGGCCCAGGGATGGCTGGATTCTGGCCGTGCTCCCAGGGCCAGTGCTGGCCGCCCGCATGTCAGGAGACAGGTAGGAGGAGCCAGAGACCCCTGCTTCCCCCATCAACCTGCCTGCTTCATCCCAGTCCCCTGGCCAGAGACTTTAGCATGTCCCCCAGTCAAGGCCAGAGCCCCAGAGGTCCCCGCCTCCTCCTCTATACCTTCTCTCCAGCTCCCAGTCCAGTGGTCTAGGGCAGGGACTGGCAAACTGGCCTGCAAGCCAAATCTGGCCTGACCCCGTTTTTGTAGATGAGGTTTTACTGGAACATAGCCACAGTCATTAGCTCACATCCTATCTACAGCTGCTTTAGGGCTATCACAGCAGAGTGAAGTAGTAGTAAAAGACACCATATGTGATTTGCAAAGCCTAAATATTTCCTATCTGGCCCTTTATCAAGAAAGTTTGCCAACTGTTGGTCTAGGCCCACAGGGCAGCCATGTACCCTGAGCTGCGGGGTGGGGGTTGGAGGGGCACCCAGGGCCCTTGGAGCCGCCTTCACCACTGCACCAGACCTCAGCTTTGCTCACCTCCTGAGTCTACCCTGGGGAACCAAAGGACAACAGTTAGGCTGCCCTTGTGGGCTGAGAGAGAGAGACAGAGAGAGAGAGAGAGTGAAAAAGGAGAGAGCAAAGGAGGGAGAGAAAGTCAGAGAACAGTAAAAAGAGAACGAGAGAGAGAGAGAGAGAGAGAAAGAGGAGCAAAATGTGGCTTTAACTGGGGTCTGGGAGGGGACAACAGCCTGGCTGGCTCAGGCCTCAGATCAGGGCTAGCACACGGGCAGGCCCATAGCGCCCTAGGGGCAGGCCAATGCTGGGGGAGGGTGGCACTAGGGCGGCTGCTGCCTCCTCCTTGCTGACCTCATTTTGGTTTCCTATCACATCCAAAATTAGTCCAATTTACAACCTCTCAGTCACAGGAAACTAAAACTGGTTCCTCCAGGCCTGGAGCCAGTGGATGGCATGGAGGTCTCTGCCAGCCTGGAGTCTGTGGCCGAGCAGCCTGGGGAGGGTGAGGTGCCTGGCCTGGCTCTCTAAGTGGCTGTGGGGCTTCCCTCTGGGACCCTCCTGAGGCCCCCACATTGGGGGAGAAATCAGCCTGTGTTCCCTCAGGCCAACAAGAAATGAGGTCTTGGCGCTGTGGCCCTCCGTGGTCCCAATGGAGGGAATCACAGGCTTTCTGAAGAAAACCAGGAGGTCCGTGAATCGAGGCAACAGAACAGCCCAACAGCTAAGAAGCAGTCAGGGCTGACGGCCTTCTAGTGAGAGGCTACTTCACTAGCTGGGAATGCAGTCATTCTAATAGCTGAAAATGGAACCTATGTCCCAGTAGGTGAGGATGGTCATAGTTGAAAGGATTTAGAGCTCAGAAGGGCTCAGCTATGGGGAAATGGAAGGTTCTAAAAGCCAAGATAAAAATAAGGCTGCCCCATGTAGGGGAGGGGGGCAGCATATTATCTGCCAAGAACAGGGGCCAACCCTATGTCCATCACCCAAAAGAGGGCAGACTGTTTGGCAAGCTCGGACAGCTATTAAAAAGGAAACAGCTCTTCTGTTTGACATCCAGACCACCCTCATTAGAAAAGAGAAGCTAGCTGGGGGCTCAACAACCCACCCTCCAAGAACACACAATCCCAATAGGTGACAGTAGGACAGCTCGCTGACCAAGACTCGGAGAGCCCATGGGGATGGCCGAGATGAGGATGAATCAATGGGGACAGCCTGGCTGCTCGTGGTGGCCTGCGTAACAGATGGTGCTATGGTGCAAGCAAGACAGGGACAAGCCAATGGAGTCACCAGATGGTCAAAATGGAACGGCTCAACCTCTGGGTCTAGAGCCATCTGCTGGCTGTAAGAGGGAAGTGGCAGATGAGTGGCATAAAACACAGGCTGAGGGTGGGCCGGCTCCCCAAGGATGGGGTGGTCCAGTGGCTGAACAACCACTGGTCTGCTGCCCATGGGGGGATGGCCTGATGGCTGAGATGGGGCAGCCAGTCGAAGAGGATGGGATGACCCAAGGACTGAAATGAAGCTGCCCTGGGGCAGAGAATGGGATCACCTGGTCACTGGCAAAGTAAGAGACTGATGGGGGCAGCAGCTGGAGGCTGAGATGCGACACTGCATGACTTTTAGTTGTGCCTGATGGCAAGGATGATGGGAGTCTCACGAAGGGATGGAATGAGCCAGGGGCCGAGGACGGCACCTCTGGGATGGCAGCGGGCATGCCAGGGGTCCCGCTGCCACCCTGGCGGGGCAGGCCTGAGCTCCCGGCTCCGGCAGCCATGGGGCCATCACTCACTTGGACAAGTTGAGCTTCCCTGCGGCCAGGTGGCTCTGCACCATCCGCCAGCGGCCTCTCCCCGCCTTGCCACCGCTGCCCGGCTCGCTGGGGGCAGCCCCGCCGCTTCTCAAGGCGTCCTCTCCGGGTGGCGGCAGCAACACCGGCTTCTCCCCCAGCCGGCCTTCCCGCTCCACCGCCAGCCCCGCTGCGGTGGCCACTTTGGCGCCCGACAGGAGGGTGCCACTGGAAGCGCAGGAGGCGGCGGGCCAGAGGAGCACCAGGGGTGGCGGTGGGGGAGAGAGGGCAGGCCACACGTGGGGGTAGGGTGGAGAGGAGGAAAAACAATGACAGATAAAAGGAAGGAAGAGACAGTGAGAGAGGAGGAGAGAGACAGACGGACAAGAGACAGACAGAGAGAGAGAGAGACGTCAGCACTGCAAATGGGTTAACAGCAGAGCCTGCGGAGGAGAGAGGGGACCGGGCGGGCTGGGGGTCGGAGAACAACGCACCACGACAACGGAGGGGGGACCCCTCCCCACCGCCTGGGGCAGGGGCGGCGGGGGTTGGGGGAGGGCAGCCACCTCCAACTCTATCCCACAGGACAACGAAGGGTTAACGGCGGAGGAAGAGCGGACTGTCCAGGCCAGGAGGCCCCAAGGCAGGGAGAAAGAGAAAGCCGTGTTAGTCAGAGTTCATCACCACCACCACCATCACCGCCATCACCGCCACCACGACCACCGACCACCGACCACCACCACCGAGCAGCCAGGGCAGCAGCGCACAGCAGGGAGAAAAAAGCCAGCCACACCAAGAGGGAGGGACCGAAACGGGCAACCCCATCCTGACTGCACAGAAGGGAGGTGGGGGCCAGGGACGCGGGCGACCGGGTGTGGCTGCGGAGGGGGCTCTCCTGCGTGGCTGGCCCTGGGGGAGGGGACAGGAAAGGGCAGGCAGGCCGGGGGCAGGAGGGGTTGCTCGTCTCCATGGTCAGCCTGCCCATGGGGTGCATGGGTGGGAAGTGGGGGGAGAGGAGCGGAGAAGTCGGGTGGAGAGGGAAGGAGGGCGTGCGCGGATACTCGGTACATATGATCAAACCAGGTAAAGTCACTCACTTGAGGGACAGTCGTGGGTCGCCATAAGGGGCGTAGGGTGAAATGTTTAGAATAAACTCCTTGGGAGGGTAGGAACTCCATTTCTGCTGCACTGTGCTCTCATTGTTATTCCAAAAGTCTCTGTCTAGATCGCTGGAGGGGCAGAGAGAGAGGGGAGAAAACAGGAAGATACAAGAAGAAACAAGAACTGAAGTCCTGCAGGGGCAGAGGGGCCCGGGCCCCAGCCAGGCACCCAGAGGGCACGGTGGCCGGGTCTGCTCCTGCGGGAGGAAGAGAGGCGGCCTGGTGGGGCGCCAGCACACGCGCTCACACAGGCACACGTGCACACACTCAAGGGCGGGAGAAGCCGCGCAGAGAGGAGGCGAGCTGCAGGAAGGCAGACCGGAGCCTTGCACCCAGGACACTGGTGGGAGAAAGACGGTGAGGCGGGTGGACAGGCCTGGGGGGGATCATAGGGGGTGGGAGTAGGAGAGGACCTGGTTTCTGGCTGGAAAGAGCTGAAAGGTAGATCAGACCCTGCTGCCAACTTGCTGGGCCTCCTCTTCTCCTGGCCTCAGTCTCCCTGCCTGTCAAACCAGAAGATGGCTGTGACCGCTAGACTACCTGTCTCCCATGGTGAGGTGGAGGCCCCAGTTCCAGAAGACCTGAGATTCCCCCCTCACCCATCTACCTCCATGGAGCCACACTGGGGGCAGTCCAGGGTCCAGGCATCCTCTTCCTCCTCCCATGGGCCTGGGGCCCTGCAGTCTCGGGAAAGACTGGGATAGAGCCTGTACATGAGATTAGCAGGATCTCAGCTGAGCTGAAGACATTATCCACTCGTTGCAGATGTGGTGGTTGGGTCCCCCCAGAAAAGGGAAGTGTCTCCAGGCTTCTGACCTTGCTAAAGGTGTGACCAGTGTCACCAGGGGCCCTTCAGGTGCTCTGTTCTGGAGCCTGTGTGGAGGGAGCCTGCCCTTCTCTTGAGAAAACGATAAGCAGACAGCCTCCAGTCCTTGGGGCATGGCTGACCTACAGCTGGGGTAGCCCCCCATTCCCCATCCCTTTTCAAGGTGGAGCTGCTAAGTCTGAAAGGGACCCTAGAGAACGTGGGGACTTCCCTTAGGGGCAGGTGGCAGAACCCTCGGCTGGCAGAAGGCAGGGCCTGGAAACCCCAGAAGCCAAGGACAAAGGGTTTCGTCCATTTGCCAGGCTCCCAGGGCCCCGAGGAGCAGGCCTGAAGCACAGAGAAAGGAGAGGCAGCTCCCAGGCCAAAGGAACTTCCGGAAGGGAGCCATGCCTGAGCCCTCAGGAATGCATCTAGGGAAGGGGCTCTGGGGAGGAGGGCTGGGGTGGCGGCCCCGTGCTGAGGCTGCGCCGCTGCGCAGGGCCAAGGGGAGGGCCCTGCTGTGGGGCGGCACGGTGATGGAGGCGTGCCCCCGAGGACTGAGCGAGCACGTTCTTGGGGAACCTGCTCCTCTCCCCCTGAGAGTTGGACCTTGGTCCTCAGCCTCAGGCTCAGCAACAAAGGAGAGAAGGACAGAAAGAAGCTGAGCTTCCACCACAAGCTCAGTGGAGGCAGTGGCCCTGCCAGAGGGTGGACATGGCTTCCTTAGGCCTACCTGCTGTGGACAGAGTCTGTCTGTCCTGAGCGTACCTTGGAAATGTCTCAGGGGGACTCTGTGTATACAGGGTTCGGTGTCAACGACCTGAGCCAGCTCACAGGGGCAGCGAGGGCTGGGGATGGGAGAGGCAGTACAAGCCTTCTGCATGGGAAGCGCCCTCCCTGGGGAGACTCCTTCCACAAAAGGCCCTATCCCCAGCAGAGCTGGCCTTTGGTACCCTCCCCCGGTGTGTCAGGCAGATGGAGCACTGGGCAGGCCTCCTTCCCCTGGGCCCTTTCAGATCTCCAAGATCAAGGGCCATCCAACCCTAGGTCCTGGAGAGAAAGGTCCGCCAGGGTCATCACTGCCAGCTGATCTCCCACCCTGTGATCCAAGGGGCTCCAGGGCCCCTCAGGTTGTCTGGGGCAGTACTGGAAAAGAGGAACTTTAATTAAATAGGTTGAAGAAACACTGGTTCCTTTACTGCAGGACTTCTCAGTCTTTCTTGGGTCAATGAATACCAGCATCTCCAAGAGGGAGATGCGGTGGGTAGTGTTTCCCAGACTTAGTTGGTCATGAAACTCTGGATTCATGGAATAACTATTAATTATTTATAGGGCACGTGTGCTCTGCGGAACATGGTTTGGGAAGCACTGCTAAAAAATGCAGCTTCCCAGAATCCTTGACAAGGCGATCCCTTTGGAGGAGGTCCTAAGCCCACAGAGAGCCTGTGCAATCTCCTGCCACCTCTCTGGCTTTGTGTCATGGCAAGAGGCAAAGGCCAAGGAGCCTGTGGGCATGTAGACATGAAGGGGGGCTTCCTTACTCTGGGGCAGGGGCCTAACAACTCACAGGGCAGGAGGGGGCCACAGAGAGGTGGGGGATGGCCTGCTGTTGCTCCCACTTTGTCTCGGAGGGCTCTCGTGGGTGCTGCCCCAGCCTGCAGAGCCCACTGCCCATCCTCTCCTTGATGGGACTTGAATCTCCTCTCGTGCGCCATTTCCAGGACTACCCAGGACACACACTCCCCTGTCCAGGGAGGTTATGGTCACCTGGCCAAGAGAGGCCCCTTGCCCTGTCAGTGGCTGTGGCTCAGTTAGGGGCCTCGTCTGGAGGCCGCAGAGGTCTGGGGCCTGGGGCTCCGCCCACACAGTGCCTCCCTGCCTTCAGAAAGCCTGTGGCCTGGGCTCTGCGACTGCCCCTGAGCACTGCTAGCTCTCGGCTTTGAGGACTGGAGAGCGTGCAACCCCACCCAGCTTCAAAGGCTCCCCGGGGCCTCCTTTGGAGCCTTGTCCCCATCCCCAACCTCAGCCGGCCCACCCCAGCATTTACCCACCCCCCAAGACACACGCCCACAGCTTCTGTGAAGGCCCCAAAGAGGGTCAGAGCAAGAGGTGAAAAAAAAGAGGAGGGGCAGTGAGGGAGCCCTCAGGGGCAGGGGGGGCAGCAGGGAAGTAGGAAGAGAAGAAGGGGGAAAGATGGATGAGGTGAAGAGCAGGGGCTTGACAGCGGGAAGCAGGCAGAAGGGAAGGCTGGGGCACCCAGCCCACTTCAGCCTGACAGCCTCCTGCTGCAGGCCTGGGCTCAGCAGAGAGGAAGGGGCCGGGGCCCGTGGCCAGAGCACACAGAGGCCTCTGGAGAGTCCTCTGCCCCTGGAGCCTCAGCCAGGTGGTGGTGGGGGTGGGGGGGGGCTGCCCTGGTGTCTCCCAGCAACCCTGAGCAGTGGGCCGGCCACGACGGTCTGCAGTGGAAGGCAGACTGGCCTACGTGAAGAGGCTGTCAGAGCAAAATGGGAAAACCTGGGCAGGACGGAGGCAGCAAGGACAAGGGGACTGGGAGTGCCGGGGGAGGGAAGAGTCACTCCACAGCACTCTGCTTTCTGAGTGGCCCAACCCCAGGTCTGCCCTCTCCTGGGTCACCATTAGAACATGGGTGATGTCTAAGAAAAGAGCCCGAGCCCCCAGCGGAGGGGTCACCAGCCCAGGGCTGGGGAGGGGCCAGAAGGTAGCTAGGGACGGTTATGTGCCATGAGCCTGGATGGAGGAACCAGCAACCAGTGAGGGAGGAGGCACACTGTGCCGGAGTGACGGCAGCCAGAAAATGGGGCTGGGAACCCTGGGACGTTGTGAAGGTCCGGCGGGTACAGGCTGGTGCCCTGGAGCCGCGCTGAGGAGCGGGGAACGTGCTGGTGGGTGTGAGGGGGAAACGAGTGTGTGTGAGCAGGGGATCCTCCCGCGCAGGCTGCCTGAGGGCCCCCACCCCGAACTTGAAGCCTGGCACCTACTTGATGGCCTTCTTCTCACTGCGCCCACGCCCTGAGTCCGGCGTGCCCACCGTCTCCAAGGAATTCTTGTAGCGTTTGCCCTGTGGAGACAGCGGGGGGGGTCACTCTTGGGAGCCAGGGTGGCACCCTTCCTGCCTCCCCAGACCAGTCCTGGGGGCAGGGAACAGACTGGGGCCCTGCTTAGGCAACTACTATGGGGTGCCTGCCCCACCCACAGTGCTCCCTGGTTGGCAGTCCCGTCGGGCTCTAGGACCTGCCCTGCCCCCTTGGCCTGCACCCCATCCCTGACCCCTGGGGATGGGGCCCCGCCTGTATGCCTGTCTCCTGGGGCTCTGGCCTGGCTCCCAGAAACGCATCTTCCTCTGCCATGGACAGACGGCTCTCAGGTGCCTGGCCACGTCACACTGGCCACGTCACTGTCCCCAGATGGTGGGGGTGGCATCCTGCCGGGCAAGGTTGGCAGTAGCCGGTGAGGTGGGTGGCAGAGGCAGGGAGAGGGCCCTATAACCCAGGCTGTCTGGGGCTGTGTCCAGCACTGTCTCGGGGCTCCCTGGACCCCCTGCCCTGGGGCGGTGAGGCAAGGCAAGCCTGAGCACTCTCCTTTGTAGGAAGGCCACCTCAGGAAGAGAGGCTGCCCACTGACTCTGAGATGGGGGTATGCCTGCACCAGCCCCCCAGAGTTCCTCACAACAACGTGAATGAGAGGAGGCACAGGGCAGGATGGGTGGGCATGCCAGGCCCCCTGGCTGGAGAAAGGGCCACAGCTGTACCGGGCCTGCTGCTGGGAAGGTGAGCGCCATCCACCTTCTCAGTTTGGGTTTCTAAATTTAGCTCATGCAGAGCCTGGCTGATTATCATTCCAGGCTGCCACCTAGCGTCCTCATGCACGCCTGTGGGTCAAGGGCCTGGGTCAGGCCCAGCACTAATGTGGGCTGCGGAGGCTTGGCAGCTATGCAGGGGACTGGGGCTGCCCCCCAAAGCCCATTCTCCCACTGGGCACTGGCCTGCCCCTCTCAGCTGAGTGTACACACACACACACAGGCACTTGTGACCCCAGCACTCCGGCATGGGCACCGACAGGGCAGTGGAGCTCCCCAGTAGGAGGTGGGGCATGGGGGGAAAGCTCTCATTCCACCTCCAGAGCCCCTACATCTCAGGGGCACTTGGATCCTGGTCCCAGAAGTGCCACCATTCCTCATGTCACCTGGCTAAGTCCTCCCTGGCTTCCTTTTCCTCCTTTCTTAAATGGTGTGGTGTCACCAGATGGGCCCTGGGTCCCCCAATTCAAGGATCCCCAAAACTACTTAAGGTCCCACTCTCAGGAATGGCAGGGACTGTTTGGTCTCTAGCACTTGGTATGGAACCTGGAAGCAGCAGCCCTCAAAACCTGTCCACTGGATCACCTAGAAGCACCCTTCTCGTGTTTCCCCTGCCCTGGGGTTCAGCCACCAGCTCTTGCCTCTGAGCCAAAGCTTTAAGAGTTAAAAAATAAGGCTGCTGAATCTTCTGGATCCACAAAAGCTGCCCTCTCTTAGTTTCATTTCGGTCCCTCCCATCATTACCCAGAAGTTCAAATCCCAAACTTTTCTCAGTTCCTAATCCAAAGATTAGGGCCTGGAGCTGCTCCTTGCTGGCCTAGGCCTGTTCCTGGGCAGGACACAGACAGGAGCCCCAGCCCTATTCCCTGGTGCTTCAGAGAGTGGGGGCGGGGAGGCCCCTGGGAGGGCCTCCTATCCCCACCCCTCAGCCCCTTTCCTCTTTCTTCCTAGTCTTGGCAGGGGAATTTAACCCATTCAGCACTTTCTTTTAAGGCTGGGCAGCTGCCCCTTCCCGGAGGCCAGGCAAGGCTGTGGTGGGCTCCCGCTGCTTCACCCAGAGCTCGCCTTTTTCTTTCCACAGCTCAGAGAACCTTCCCCTCCAGCTGCAGCTACCCCTCTGCAGCAGATGCAGGGTGCCATGGGGGACAGGCACCAGGGCGGGACTTGATTTGGAGGGAACAGGGGACATAATGGGGGCGCAGCAGGAAACCCAGGAGGGTCCAGGAGACATTAGGAGGCTCCAGAGGAACCCAGTATCACCAGCCAGGCTGATCTGGAAAAAGCCAGCTGGAGATTAAGGAAGTTATTAATGTTTGGAAATGGGATCTGGGCTGTCAGGGTATCACATCACTGCTGCTGAGGGGACAGGCAGGCAAGGAGAGGCCAGCTACTGTGCAGGGGGCATTTTAAAGCCCCTGCATGGAGCACAGAGACAGCGCCAGTAAAAAGCCCCCTGGCCTCTGGGACCTGGGAGGGGGGAGGGGTGGTGGGAGTGTTGGGGGGCTGGGCAGCTCAGGGAAGCAACTCTAGAGGGATAGACTGTGGTCTAGTTCTCTGGCAAGTTCCCCGCTGTAGGCTGGGAGGAGGGGCTGGAGCCAGGGAAGGTTCTGCACCTCTCAGTTCCTGTACTGACAGCCCCTCAGCTGCTACAAAAGCTGTCATCTTTGAACTCGGGTCCCCAGGTGAGTAGGGGTGGGGGTGAGGCTGGCCCACACGCGCACACACACACTGCACCAACACCCTCAAAGTTGACACACTCAGCACAAAGACCCTCACACAAGGTCACCAGCAGTGTCTGCTTGTACACTTTCCTCTGCCTTCAAATGCAGACAGACAGACAGCCTAACGGCCCTGCAGGGCTGCAGTGTGTTCTCAGCCACTCCCTCTGCCTCTGAGGACACTCCAATACAGACACGTGGCCAAGCCCCCTCCTCCACCTCTACTGAAAATCTGAGACAGACGCAGACACAGGAGATCCACGAACAATGCAGGGCAGCCAGCCTGACACCGCACACCTGCACTCGGGAAGCCGTCTGAGACACACACCACACACACACACACACACACACACACACACACACACACACACACACACTTGCACACGGGGCACAGCTGGCCTTCTCCATGGCTCCTCCCCAGGGAAAAAGCTGCGTAAAGCTGAATATCCCAGGATGGCACGAGTTTGCCTTTCCTGAAGGAAGTATGCTGGGTGACCGGCCTCATGGATCCTCCCCAGGGTCATCTGCCTGTCCTCTTCCATACCAACATAGTACCCACAGCCACAGCCCTACCCCCTGTCCTTAAGGCCCTTCTGTGGCTGGCAGGGAGAGAACGGGGCTCCCAGATGTGGCATCCTCTTCCCACCACCACCATTCTCAGTCTGGGGGATGGAAGGTGCCTGCGAGGGACCCTTCATCACCTAACCCTGGGAAAGCCCCCACACCTGAGACACCTTCGAGGCCACCTTTGAGGGTGCCTCCCTGCAGCCCTCAAAGTCCCCACCGCACTTCTGGGCTGGGGCGGCAGGATGGGGGATGAGTAGGGGTCCCACGGGGTAGCCACCCTCGGGAAGCTGCGGGCGGGCAGCTCAGCCCGGCTCCCCCTCCTGGAGCCCTCGGGTGATGAATGTTCCTCTTGACGGTCTCCTTACTTATTGATGGCCTAATGCTGATCGTTTATTCCCCAGCCCTCGTTAAAAATGAAAAGAAGCCGTTTGTGCTTGTACAAACCCGGAGAACCAGGATGGATGTTCGGCCGCTGGGGGTGGGGCGGCGCTGGCGGTGCCTCCTCATTGGCCAGGAGGCTAGGCCCCGCCCCTCCCCGCCCTTTTGGGGGGCGGTGGGCGGAGGGGAGGGGGCCCGATTCTCAGTCTGCGCGTGTGTGTCTGCGGTTCTTTCTGCAGGAGGTGTGGCGTGTGTGCGTGTAGTTGCGAGGCAATGCCGGTGAGTTCCATGTCTGTCCACGAATGTGTTCCTAGGTGTGTGGCTTTGGGTGTACACACAGACATGTGGGGCCAACATGCAGGGAAACGCAATGCGTGCGGTGTGAACATTTACAGAAATGTGCAGGGCTGTGCGGGCAGGCAGGTGGGACATCAGCGCGCGCCCTCGAGAGTGTTCACCAGCCTGCAATTGTGGGTGGCGGGGCGCAAGGCCAGGCCCCGCCCCTGGGGCCCTGAGGAGCCTCACCAGTCTGCGCTGACACCAGTGGCAGAGGCCGCAGAGGACGACA
Source organism: Smutsia gigantea (assembly GCA_032199065.1). Classification (NCBI taxonomy): domain Eukaryota; kingdom Metazoa; phylum Chordata; class Mammalia; order Pholidota; family Manidae; genus Smutsia; species Smutsia gigantea. The sequence goes on along the minus strand of JAVSCE010005603.1, from coordinate 36,998 downwards.
GTGACGCTAAGGCTGACGGTGATGATGGCAGAGACCAGCAGGACATCTCTGGTAGGTGCCCCTGGGGAGGACATGTACAGATCAGACCCTCGGTGACCAGGGCCAGCCACCCCTCCCTCAGCACAGAATCCCCCAGAACCACCGCCCTACCCTTCCATCTGGCTCACACTCTGGAGCTCTGAGCCCCAAGTTCTCCCAGCTCTGCCTTGCTGGCTGACCTTGGGAAGTCTCTTCCCTTCTTTGTGCCTCAGTTACTTCATCTGCAAAACGGAGGAATTGTACAGGTTGACATCTCCCCCTGTCCCTCCTTGTGTTGGCTCTGTGTGAGTCTAGTGGATCCACAACCCCCAAACTTGGAATCCTTGAGATGAGAGGCCAAGTGTGTCCCTCGCCCAACCAGTCCTCTGCAGATGCTTCAAATCCCTCTAAGAGCTTCTGCACGGCCTTCCTGCCCAGCACTCTTCCATCTCCCACCCCCCACATGAATATTCCAGCTGAATTTGGCCAAAGGGTTATTATAACTTCCTGTAGTCCCTCTGAGGACATCTGCCTCTAGGCACTAACAGACCCTCTTTAAGTGTCTGGCCTAGAGTCAACCAGGTGTGTAGTCAAAAAGGATCTCTGGAATCCTCTGATCAGCCCCTGCCTCTTTAGCTCAGCTTTCCTTGGGCTGGAAGTGCACCCAACTGCTCTCTCACCACTGTGCTCTCCCATCCTTTAGCCCCTGAGCTCGCCTCTGGTCCTCAGGCCCCATGGACTCCAGCCCCACCTTCCTTACTTCCAATGTCTTAAATGTCACAGGGGCCACCTGGCCACTTCCATTCCAAGCGCTCCGGGGTCCCTACTTCAGGAGTGGAAACCCTGATGGACCTGTCCTGGGAGGAAACTCCCAGCATCCTGTGCAAATCCTGCCGCTTGCTAGCTGTGTGGCTTTAGATGAGGCATAGCTACTCAGTTTTCTCCCCTGTAAATGTGGATTAAACTTCCTCCCTGCCTTCTCACAGGGGGTCATAAACATGAACCCCAACCAAATGTAAGGAACACAAAACTTGACCAGAAATTATCATGGGGGGGGGGGGAGTGAGTGGAGAGAGAACAGCGCCACTCACACGTGTGCTGTAAATGTGTGTGCGCAGGGATGCACCCTAAAGTCGAGGAGACACTGTTTATTTACAGAGGAGCCTGCGTGGGCTTTTCAGTGTCAGTGATGGCGATAATTAAGAGCTGATGATGTCTGGTCCTGGTTCCTGTAGCTTTAGCTTCTGGGCTCTCTTGCTTTGCTGTGGGGCCTCATGGGGGAGGGCCCAGCAGTCATCCCCAGCTCTTGAGACCCTCAGGGTCCTCTGCTCCCAGCACTCCAGTGTCCTGCACAGCCACTCACTCTCCCTGGGATCCTGCTTGGGCCCCCCAGATCCCTCCCCAACTTCCGGAGGTTCCTAGCTGTGGATAAAGGCCACCCTCACCTGGCCCCCACCTATCCACCTGCCAAGTCAGCTAAGCTTCCTCCTGTCCTGAGTCCACAGCCTCAGCCCCCAGAAAGCCCCTGTAACTTGTATATTGTCAACCTCAGAGCCCACAGTTCCCAGGACCTCTGACAGGACAACCTGCAGACACAAAGAAACTGGTTCTGCTCTTTCCTCCTGCAGGCTGAAGAGCACAGCTCTGCACGGCTGGAGGGGCCATGTTTGCCAAAGTTTTCAGGCCAAATGGAAAGCCTCCATCATTAACCTCCAGGCTTCTGGGGGAGAGAGAGGCAGGACAAGTGAAGAGCACGACAGCCATAACACCACAGGGCCCCCAGACTCAGGCTGTGGTAAGGAGATGGGCAAATGTGCTTTCTGGGAGCAGGGCCCACACTTTCTCCCACTCTCTGCACAGAGCTTCCCCTGCCCCACTGGATGGGTCTGGGGGGGGATGCTACGCAGGCTGGGAAAGAAGACAAGCCCACACCTTCCTTTGCTGAACTCACTGTTAAATAAAGTAAATTCCATTCTTGGGCTGAGCTTTCTTTAACCACTACCTATTAAGAATCTGCCATGAGGCAGGGGGGACAGGCAAAAATTCAGCTAATTATTTCTGAGCACGTCAGGTGCCGCAGAACCAGCAAGCGGCAGAACATCCAGCCTGGGCTTCTGGAGTCCAGAGTATTCAAGGGAAGACCCACGTGCGAGCATAGCCTCTGTCTCTTAATAGCCGAGGGGCCTTGGACAAGTGTCTTAACCAGTCAGTATCTGTATTTTCTCCTTTATAAAGTGAAGATGATAATGGCATCCATCCCGTGTGGCTGCCAGTAGCATGCAATGGATGAGTGTTATTAGGGTTGTTGGTGTCACTTTTCTGAGGTGTAGACAGAGGGCTCTGGGAGCACAAATGAAGAAATGATTACTAGATGAGGGAGCTATCTGGGAAGGCTTCCCTGAGGAGGTATATTTGGTGTGATAGGTGTGAGGTGAGGGTGGGAGATTCTGGGCAAAGGCAAGGTGGGCAGGAGAGGGTCAGGCATGCTGTCTGAGCAGCTGGACCAGGTTTTGGGGAGTGAAAGGGTGGAGACCCGGCTGGGAGTGAGAGTAGGGCCTGATGGGGAAGGGGCTTGTCTGTCAGGCTGAGGGGCTTGTTGTGGTCTGTAGGCCATGAGAGCCACGGAAGGTCTTTGAGCAGGGGAGGGGCAGGATTGGAGTAGGGGTTAGGATACTTATCTGGTGGCCATGGTGCTGTGAGGTTGTGGTTGGGCCACGCTCCAGGTGGGTACCTCTGCCTTGATGCCATCTCCACAAGCGCCTCCCAACATACCTCTTGGCCATGAGGAATCCTCAAGTAGGTCACCTCTCTGGAGGTCCCTCCACTTGTTACCAAACAAGATCTTTCTCAAAAACTGCTCCTCAACCCCTGCTGTAGGTGGTGGGCCCATGAGGACAGAGCCTGTCAATCCCAAAGCCAGTGGACACATTATGAACAGTCCTAGAGACTCAGAGAATGCCCATCTGAAGCAATCAGCATTCATGGGCATGCAGAATGAATATGGGGCTTTCGGTCTAGGAGAAGTAGGCTGAGGCCCGATTTCAGCTGCTAACCAGCTGTGTGGCCATAGGCAAGGTGCTCAATTTCTTGGACCCTTCCTCACTATGGTGAGAAGCCAGAGGTTCCAGACACTATATGAGGTAAGAACTCAATCCTCACAATGGAGGTAAGTATTATGACTGTCTCCATTTTACACATGAGGAAACTGAGGCACCAAGGAGGCAAGTACCTTGTCCAAGATCATTCAGATAGTAGGTGGTGGAGTGAGGGTTCAGACCCAAGCAATCTGGCTCTGTCTACACTCTTTGTTTTGTGTACTCTTCGGAGACCCTAGGGTTCCCAGGACTTTCTCAGGGGCTATGGAGATGGGTGCTGAACAGATGAGGCTGTGGGCCCTCAAGCCCTCTTCAACCAAAGCAGCCTCATTTCCCAATTTCACATCTTGGGCTTTTGCAGAAAGTTCCATTTAAAGAGAAGGATGTGTTGCTAAGGAAAGTTGACCCCCCCCCAGGATTGGTGACCCTAGGATCCCCTACAGTAAGGGTGGATGCTGTCATCTTCCAGGCAGCTGATCCCTCCCAGTCAAGACCCCCACCCCTGGCACCTGCCCCACGGCATCCCTCAGACAGCCCTTGAAGCCAGGGCGAAACAAAGGCTTGGCATTGTAACTGCACTGATGCTGTGAACAAAAGTGACATGATGTCCCTGACCAGCAAGCAATGTTGCCATCAAGGGGTGCAAGCATGTCTTCACCTGCCAGCTGGAGCGAAGCCATTCCCAGAGCATGGAGTCACTATGTTTTGGGAGGGAAGGGACCTCAAAAGTCATGGAGTCAGGCCCCATCATTGCACAAGCCCTCTGGGCAGCCCTGTTGGTGACAGGAAGCTGCTGCTGCAGGCCCTCCACTGACGGGCAGGGCTAGGGAGTGCTGCCGGGCCTTGTGTGAGCTGAATCTGTCTCCCTCAAACCCTCCCCTGTGGCCTAAGCTTGCCCTCCCGAGCTGCCTGGAACAAGCTCCCTCGGCCACATGACAGGCCTCCAAATCCTTGCTGACAGCTCTCATGTCCCCTTCCAGTCTTCTCCAGGCAAAGCCGCCCTGGCCCTTCTAACCCTTCCTCTGATGACACACATGGTTTCAAGTCCCCTTAGAATCAGAATATTAACATTTAGGGAAAGACAATATTGCAGCCCTAGTCAGCCTTTTGACAGGGCTGAGTTCCACGACCTATCCTTGGGCAGTGGAAACATCCTGGGTCCCTGGGGGTGAGACAGATAAGGGCAGACAGATGACATCAGAAGACCTGGGAGGTGAGGTGAGCCAGGAGCAAGGAGAGCCAGGCTTCCTGGGTCAATCCCAAGAGTGTCCTGGAAGAGGTATAAGCTCAGGCATGTCACTGACCCTCTGCCCAGGCCTGTGGCAGGCATGTCAGCTGATTAGAGCTCAGGATTAATGATGCTCTACCACAGTCCTCGGGCTTTGCTGGGCCCTGTGGGCACAGCCTGTGCTCCTGGGTAGGCAACCACCCAAGGAGTTCACAGGGTAAAGCGTGTGTGCTCGAGAAGGCAGTCAACCTCTGAAGTGGACAACATTCCTGCACAGTCCCCCACCCCTAGAATGTCAGCTGCAGGGGGGCCAGGCTTGCTCTCATGTTCTTCACTGTTTCCCCAGTTCCAAGGACAGATCTGGGCATATAGTAGGTGCTCGATAAATGCTTGCTGAAAGAATGAGTGAGGAGGAATCCAAGGCCTCTAGGAATAATTATAATAATCGAGGCTACCATTTACTAAGCACCTACTGTGTACCAGACTACAGGGTCCATGAAGGCAGGGGCTGTATCTGCTTTACTCATTCTGGTATCCTCTGTGACAGGCGGACACACAGGAGGTGCTCAGCAAGTATTTGTTGACTATTCAGTGCCTGGATATATCTCGCTTATCACCCAACAAGATGGGAGAGAAGAGGTAGGAGAAGCTGCAGTGACAGAGTTTGAGAGCCTCTCCCTTTTATATACACACACACACACACACACACACACACACACAAGGACCACTTTTGTTCTTCCCCCATGCCCATCTTTGCCTGAGAATTCCTGATTTTTCTAGACCCAGATGAAAAGCACCTCCTCCAGGAAGCCTTCCATAATCACCCGCATGGGAATTAATTTCTCCTGTCTATGAACTCATCACACTGTGCCAGCACCCTTCTTTTAGGGAACAGTGATTAAGTTCCAGGGCTCTGAAGCCAGACTGTCTGGGCTAAAAGACTGGATCTTATTCTTCCAAACCATGTGTCCTAATCTCTGTGTGCCTTGGTTTCCCCATCTGTAAATGAGTGCTAATTATAGTACAGGCCTCAAAGGACTCCTATAAGGTTTAAAGGAATTAGCACATTTCATGAGCTTAGCACAGTGCCTGACACAGAATAAGTGGCAATAAATGCTAGCTATTATGATAGCATTACCACATCATGCCCTGTATTAGAGACATCTGAGGACACAGAGTTGGTGCTCAATGAGTGTTGAATGAAATACTGAGCTAGATACACATCTAGTTTTTCCCCACAGGACAGCAGAGACCAGGGATCATGTCTTAATTCTGTGTGCCCCTGATCCCTGCCCCAGGGCTTGACCAAGAGCAAGCATGCTGAATGCCTATGGAAAGGAATGGGGAGGGTAGAGGCATGGGGGACATGGCAGGGGGTGGGTGGTGACAGCTAAAAGCCAGGCCAGGCCTCAGGTGTGAACTGCAGACCTGACCCTGTCCCTTGCCAGTGCTCTGCCTGCATCTCCAACTCCTTCTCATCTCCTCAGCAAGCTATGATTTATGGATGAACAGAATCAAACAGGGCTGGTGGCTGCTGGGATGCCCTGGGGAGCTGCTGGAGAGGGAATGGACTTCTGAGGGCAAGTTCACCAGCTGTCCAGGGGGTAACAGGAGGGGAAGCCCGAGGGGGAGCAGGAGCAGGCACATACACAGGCCACAGCCACAACCACGACGTGCACACACACACACACACACACACACAAGCCGTGGAGACTAACCCCTTGCATGGACACTGTGCTCTCACACACACACATGCATGAGTGCTCATCACACATACACATACACACACCCCATGGCCATGGCCGTGAGCATAGATGCCCAGTCCACTCTGCCATCCACGAGGTCTAGGCACTCATGTACTTCCTCTGGCCTGGAATTCTTTCCTTATGCTCATTATTTGTCTACTCAAATTCTGTTTGTCCCTCTGAGGCAGAGCACTGGGACAGGAAGTAGATTTGGAGGAAATGACCTGGATTCAAGTCATACCTCTGCTCCTGGCTAATGATCCTGGGCAAGGCCCATTTTGGGCCTCAGTGTTTTACCTTCAAATGCTGATAATAACCACTGGCCTCCCCTGCTAGGGTCTGTCAGGATCAAATAATGGCTAACACTAATGGAGCATTTGCCTTTTGTGGTAGACACTGGGCCAGAATGTTTTCATTTGCTCTCTCATGTGATCTCCACAACCTTGTGCCATTATTATTCCCTTTACACAGGGAAAGAAACAGGCAAGGAGAATTAAGGCAACTTGAGCCTGTGTCCTTTGCCACAGCTATAACTCCCTCCCTCTGAGATGAGGATGTGACAGCATTCTGTGATGTGCCACAGTACATGACCTAGCTACACCTGACTTTCTCCTTGCATCAAGAAGGCCAACCTTTGTCACACTTTAGGCTTTGCATAAGCTGTTCCCTCTGCCTGGAATGTCCCTCCTCCTATTTTCTACCCTCAAGATCCCTAGACAAACATGGTCTTCCTTTCCTCCCACATTCCTTTCTACCTTCCCTGTAACTATGGCAATTCATCATTGTGGGCTAATAATTAGCACTTCCTATATCTTTCCCCTACTGGGAACACCTGGAGGACTGAAATTCCAGAAATCATGTTCACGGTCCTCAGCACCCCTCTGAAGGTAAATACTCTTATGCTTATTTTACAAAAAAGGAAACTGAGGCTCTGAAGGGTTAGATACTTACTCAAGAGCACAGAGCAGAAGAGAGGTAAAGTCAGGATTGGACCCAAGGTCTGTATACAGGAGAGGTGGGGCAAGTTAAGTGCTGAACAAATGCATGAAGTTATTCAAGGCCCCAGAAAAACACACCTCTTCCAGGAAGCCCTCCCCCTAATGACAAGTGCTCACAGCCATCTTTTCCTTCTCTAGAACTGAATTAACTGACCCTCTGTCCAACACTCTTTTCTTGGGAGTAGGCCTGACCCCACGCAGGGCCAATGAGGTATGATCCTGTCTCTGCATTGCCCATGGTCTCCCACAGCCCAGAGCCCAGAACATGATACAGAGAAGCCATTGGACACACTGGAAATCTGTGCACACAGGCTTTTCCCCCCAGACCTCACCTGCTCTTACACTCTTAGACGGTGACATGCATAGTTCCCATATCCGGCCCTTCCAAAGTTGGCCCATCACCCCCACATCTTGTCAACCTAGACTGCTCCCCTCTTTCAGGCAACCTCAGATCCCAGGCCCTTGCTTGCCTTACCAAGTGCCTTTAATCACAGTACTAACATATGTTCAGCACTGAATCGTGGTCACTGTCCTCAGCACCCCTCTGAAGGTAAATACACTTATGCTCATTTTACAAAAAAGGAAACTGAGACTCCGAAGGGTTAAATACTTGCCAGAGAGCACAGAGCAGAAGAGAGGTAAAGCCAGGATTGGACCTGGCGGTCTGTAAGACCTCAAACCCTGCAGCTCTCATTCTTATTCCACCCTAGGGGACTGAGCCTTGAAACAAGTAACTCCAGGAACAGAGAGAAGAGAAGAGAAGAAACTGAGTAAACACAAAATAAAGAGCAGCCAGGAAATGGGCTTCCACTTTCCCAAGAATTTTACCAAAGAGCCATATCCACATTACCCCCCAAGCACCTTAGAGACCCTGTCGCACACACATCTTCCCCAGGGCTCCTTCCTTCCTCCACTGGCCCAAGCCCTTGGCCTTAGTAAAGAGCCCTCATTAGATAGCAGCTCAATCCACCTACAGGTCCCAGAACAGGTTGGGAGTTGGGCGCCTGGGGCTAGACAGGGTGGAAGCAATACTAGGAGGTTGGGGTGGCCCAGAACCTGTGCAAGGCCCTGTCTCTGGTGCTGACTACGGTGCAGCCCTTGTTCTGGAGATATAAAGCAGAGTGACATTGGGGGTGGTTGGGGCTACATCTGCCACTGACTTCCCATCCCGATCCTGCCTCCTCCCACTTGATTCTGCACGATGACATATCATGCCCCAGCACCTCCCCTCCATATACACATCCTTTGGTGGCTGCAGGATGACATTCAGGGTGGAAAGCAGTCACAGTTTCCATAGGAAGCACCTCTCCACATGCATGCTTAGTGGATGGAAATGGGGGAAAGTGGGAGGGCATTTACAAGCTCAGAGCCTACCAGCACCACGGCTAAGTGGGTATGGGAAGGGGGGACGTTTTTGGTGTTTATCCCACCTTTCTTCCTCCTCCTGACCCAACATGCACAAAAAGCCAGAAAAAGGCAGAGTTGGGGAAAAAGAAACAGAAAACAGTGAGCTAAACTCTAAACCTCAGACAGCCAGGCAAAGCTCCTGTCATGCTGAATTTCCTGCCCTCTCTCTACTTAAAACTCCCCCTTCCAGGCTACCTACCTTGAGGAACAGAGGCAGCTCATTCCTTGCAATAGGAAAAAGAAACAGAGATGGGCACATAAAAGGAAAAAAGCAGAAGGAGGGGAAAGAGAGCCAATATTCAGTTCCCAGGAGAGCTGGGACTTGGCCCTACCCCCATGCCCTCTGGACAGTTTCTCTGAGTGCCCTTCAGAAAGCTGTGTTGGGCCCACAACCCCAAAGGCCTCACTTGGGGCGGGAGCAAGGCTGGTGAAAGAGGATGCCCGGATGCCCAAAAGGAATTGTTTTGGAAAGTTACAAGTGGCTGAAAATAGGGGCTTAGCACGAGCAAGCCTCCTCAACCTTGACTGTAATAAAAACAGATAATGTGTGAGTGAGCTAGGGTGAGAGTGCTGGCAAGGACCGTGGAGGCTGGCGGGATGCAGACAGTTTAGAATTCAGAGGAGATGCCAAGTGAGTAAACAGCAAATGAAGGATTGTCCGGATGGGCCAGGAGCCATTCCAGCAAGAAATTGGACAGGGACACATCAGGATCCACAAGCACTTCAACTCTTCTTCAGGGAGCAGGGCCTGGCAAGCTACGAGGGCCTCATCCACGACTTTTCTACCTCAGCTCTCTCTTCCAGCAGAGAGCATGGCCTTGGTAATAATGGCTCATGTTTGTTTAGTGCGGAAGAATTCACAAAGTGCTCCAGAGTTTACCAAGGGTTTCACATCACTTGCTGTATTTAATAGAGGCGAGGGGGGTGTCTCCTGCCTAGTGATCCCCTCCCCTCACCACAGCCATCCCCACATCCCAAAATTCCTGGCTTAGGGAAGCCTGGTGCATCAGGCTTCAGTCTTCAGCCTCAAAAAGGAGGAGGGGAACATGGAGCCCAGGCTGAAGGTGTCCAGCCAGGAGTTAGCCTTGAACCTGCCACTCTCACCACCCACCCTAATCCCAAAGCTGATGAGCTGCCTGGCAGTCATGAAAATGATCACATCCAGCAGAGCAGCAGGAGCCCAGGAAGAGAGGAACTCAGGCCTTTCCACCAGGAGTGTGGAGTGGGGGCAGGATCAGGAATGTGTGATGATTAAGTGCAGGCCTTGACCACTAGTTACACCTATGAATAATGCATTGTTGTGCCTTGGCCTAAGTCAGCATCTTATTGTTATTAATAATACACGGCAAAGAAGCTGGGGTTGGAACAGTGCGCTATATTTTATTCAAGGATCTCAGAGCACTTAAGAGTTCCTCATGCTGATTACTCAACTCTACCCCCACCCTCCCCGCCCAGATGACAGGCTTCCTTACAGGGAGGGTGTCCTTCCCTAACACCCTCCCCCTGAGGCCTGGGGCCAGGAGAGTCACAGAGGCTAGGAATCCTGGGATTCAGATTCTTGACTTGGGTTTTGGTGGCGGAGGAGAGATATTTAATCTTTGCCAGATCATGGACTCTCAGGAGCACAACAAAATGTTAAGCTGCTCCCAGAGATGTTGAGGAAGGAGAGAGAGAACTAGTGGGAATCCAGCTGGGGAGAGATGAAGGGAGAGAGACCACTGGGGATCTGAATCCAGTTCTGTCACCCACTGTGTCACTGTGACTGTATGACCTGAGGCAACTAACTCAACTCAATGGTCCTTAGTCTCCTTGTTAGAATATAGGGTGTCTGAGAGTCCCTCTTAGAGGTGCCATTGTACTATATTCTGGGGCATCATTTCAATACAAATAGTAGGACGCAGCCTCCAACCGCCCCGCCCCAAGCTCCGTCCAAGGTGCTGAAAAGCCGCTGTCGCTCGCGCGCGCTGCTTCTGTCCTTGGTGCTGAAACTGAACTGAGTGCTGAGACGGCGCCCTCTTTTAGGTTGCCCTTTGCATTGCCCCTGGTGAGCAGGACCCACGCGACCGGAACCTTTTTCAGCACTGCAGCATAGAGGTCCCACCTTCCTCTGCCAATTCCTCCCAGATTGGCCCCGAGCTGAATCCACGGCAGCGATCAGCTGACCTCAAGAACTCATTTTCTTTGGTGAGGTCCTCAGATGCGAGTACCCCAGTCAGCAGTCCAACTCAGGACAAACAAAGCCTCGGCGCTAATGTAAGTAACACATCCCATTCCCTCAAGGGGAGCCCGCCGCTCTGCCTCCTGGCGGCTAGCGCAGGTACTGCGCGCAGAACAGGAACACCGAAGGTCCCGAGCAGAGCCACGCGGTGGGTGGGTGGGTAGGGAAGGAGCGGCAGAACTTCCTCAGCCGTCCCGGGGCAATCCGGCGCTCTGAGCTTACAGCGCAGCCCAACGCAGACTGCTTTCCAGCCACCTTGGCACGCCAGGCTGCCCAGTTCACAACTAAGAATCAACTTAGCTGGCCGACTAGACCAGGCAAAACTTCCTGTTCCCTCCTCCAAGGTGGGTGGGGTAGACCTGTTTAAACAAACACAACCTTTCCTCCCGCCGCAGGGCCTGTAATACGCCTCTCCCTGAGCAGAGGCTCCCTACCTCACACTCACCCAAATAATAAACTTGCCTGCAGGCATAGGAAAAAAATGGGTGTTGGGGAAGAAGGCCACAGCTGCAGGAGAACACACCTGTTCTCCCACCCCAAGTTGGGGGCTCTTTGACAAGCAGATCTTCTTTGTGTTTCTAGTGACTGCTTGATATTAGTCTCACTATATGTAGAAATTCCCCTCCTTCCAAAAACAAACAGCAAAAGAAATAAAACCACCTGAAGACAACACCCAAAGCCACAGCTTCTCTGAATCCAGGCAGGGAATAAAGATAACAGCCTTTAACACGGGAAAGGAAGTATAGCACAGAGAAGAGAAGCAATGACTCTATAGCATCTTACTATGCTGATGGACAGTGACTGTAATGGGTTATGGGGGGACTTGATAATAGGGGGAATGTAGTAACCACAATGTTGCCCATGTGAAACCTGAGCATAAGATTGTATATCAATGATACCTTCATAAAAAAAAGATAATAGCCTTTAATTATAGTAGATAGTTAAAATCATGTATTGAATACTTACTATAGGCGAAGCACTATGCTAAGAGCTCTGCAAACGTTCTCATTTAGCTTCATAGCCACCCCCTCCCACCCCCAGGAAGCATCATGACCAACATCCTATAGATGAGGAAAGTGGAGTTCAGAGAGGTGAGGTGACCAGTCAGGGTGGGGCCGCTGGGTAAAATTGAGACTGGCATGGGAAACCATATCTGTCTGCTCTTAATCTTGCAGCTCAGCTGGATCCACCTCCCCATCCTTCCATGTTCTGGGAGCATCACTACCTCTTAGGTGTTTCCCAGACCACCTCACCTCTCCACCATCCTAAGGTCTCAGTGAGAGCCACATGGAAGAAGACGGTAACACCTCACAATCCCACAGCCTGCAAAGTGCTTTCATAGCCACAGTCCGAATTAACTCTCATGATACTGAGGCCCTCTTCTGATTTTACAGGGAAGAAAACTAAGGCACAAAGGAATAAGTGCTCCAGGCCACAGGAAGTAGTGGAGCCAGAGTTCAGACGAAGATGGTGGGACTCCCAGCCCAGAGCTCTCTGCTCTTCCCCATGTTTGGGGTCCTGGGAACAAGCCAGGGAGGCTGGCCTAAGAGCCCTCATCTCCTGGGGGGCTTCCTAATGTCCTGACCTGGACTGCTTTCCTCCCCCTGGTCCCTAGGGGCTGTCAGTTGGCTCAGCCCTAACTTGGAGTCTAGAAGTCTCATTCTAAATGAAATTTTTTTCCAGGCAATTACTTCCTGCTAATTAGGAGGCACGACTGCTAGTCCCTGGGCCCTGGGATGACCCCCTTTCTCAACTCACAGGGGTTGGCGGGGGGGTTGTTGAAGTACTGGGTAGCAGTACTAGCCATAGAAACTCCTGGGTCGGCACCATAAGCCCCATCTTCTGGAGGCCAGGAAACTTTTGAAGGCGGGGGGCTGATGGAGGAGTAAGGAGCTCCAAAGAACTGAAAGAACAAAGGTGGGCAGCTGGGGAGGGAGAGACTGTGAAGTGGGAGAGAGCAGGGGATAAGAAACTGGAAGGAACCTGGATGTGCCTATGCAGAGGAAGAGAGACTGAGGCTCAGGAGCAGTAGGGGGAGCCAGGAAAATCCAGAGAAACCAGGACACATTGTAGGAGGATAAAGGAGGCACTCAGGAAGCAGAGAGATAGCAGAGTGGGGAGACAACGCCCCTCTGCAGAGGGACAGGAAGGAAGAAGGCATCCTGGAAACTGGTCAAGATTACAGAAATGGAGGAGGCAGAAAGAGGGAGATACTGGGAAACACCAGGAAGGGGAAGGAGAGAGGAAGGACAGGGAGGAAACAGGAATTGCTGAAGGAAAGCCCCAGGGAGAAGGGGAGGAGAACGGGAGAGGACAACTGGAGTGGCAGCTCCCAGGGCCCCAAGAAGGGCTCTCTCTATATCATTGTCCTTGAGCCTCCCCCAATGTCAGTGCCCAGCCAGTTGGGCCGCACGCCCTCCTAGCAGCCACAGGTACGGTGGGCATGATGGCAGGCCACCAGTCAGCTCGGGCCCCAGATGCTCCACTCACCCAGAACAGCCAGCTGACCTCTCTTTTTGCCAATCTGCCACCCCCTCCAGTGGGCTAATCCAGAGTCACACAGCAGCATGACCAAGAGGCTCTAGGACTATGTGGGCCAGCCTCTCTCCACTTTACAGAGGGAGGATCAAGGCCCAGAGAGAAAATGCTGTGCATGTCCAAGGTCATATACGAAGTGAGTAATGAGGTCAGATGTAGAGGGCTCAGGGACTAAACCCCAGTGGTGGGTCCTGTTCCCTCCTGAGCAAAGCCAATAACGAGAAACAAAGGCATGTCTTAGTTGTTGCAAGTGAGTCCCTGATCAGTCTAAGCCATGTGGAGTGCAGGGTAGCAGGCAGAAGGGAGGAAGGGTAGCCAGGGGCTGAAAGAGAAGCAAAGGAAGTCACCATTTATGGAGCACTGGGTGGGAGGGTTCTGCCTGGGTTCCAATTGCAGCTAATGTTATTGAGCATTTACTAGGTACAGTGTTCCAGCTGCTTAAGATATTGCATGCAGGATCTCATTTAATCCCCATGATAACCGTATAAAGTATGTTTTACTGTTATTCCATTACAGGAAAGAAACTGAGACTCAGGGGGGCTGAGTAATTGGCAAAGTCACAGACTAACAGTGGCATTGTTCTAACTCAGGCAGCTGGGACTGCCCTGAGGACCCCTCCACCTCGGCATTACCTAAAGATGCTAATATCCCAAGTTCCCAAGATCCCAGCCCAGGCCAGGCAAACTCTAAACCCCAGGCACCAATGGGTTACAGTCCTATGTCATGGGGGTTTCTTGTGGCTTAAACAGGGGGCAGTATCATGAAGTGTTAGACTTGAACAAGCCCTGTCTTGAGACGCTGGAGTCTGGGTTCTAGTCCTGGCTTTTCTGTAACTTGCTGTGTGACTTTGGGTATGTCATTTGCCTTACCTGGACTTGGTGTCCCCGCCTGTGTCATCAAAGGGGAGAACCAGGTATTAAGAGCTAATACACACTGGTGCTAACTTGGTGGCAGACACAGTTCTAGGCAGCTAACATATGTAAACTCATTGAATCCTCCAGAAGTAGGTGCTGTCACTATCTCCATTTACAGCTGGGGATGAGGCAGTACAAGGCTAAGTAACTCTCCCAAAGGCACAAGGCAGATCAATACATAGCAGATTTGGGATTTGAAGCCCCTTGCTTTTCTTATCCAGAGCCCATGATCTGGCTGCCATTCTGCATTATTTCTCTAATAACTCAGCCCCTGCTAAATGCCCCAGAGAGGTCTGCCTCAGTCCCTCTGCACAGGCACACATGTCATCACGTTTCCACATGGGAAGTACACATACTATCATGGGTCTGCATGACATGACACGTTTGCTCATGCCTCACACCTGCTCCTGTGCTTTCATCCACTTTCTGTCTGAAATAGCCATGCCTGTTCATACATTTCCACAAACATTTAGCACTAAGGACAGGCCAACTCCAGCAGGTCCACATACACACACACACACACACACACACACATCCCCCTTTCTGGGCACAGGCTGCCTCAAGGGGGCCCCACACCATGCTTTAGCATATAGCCGCAAGGCACTGACATGGGCCAACACACCCCTTCTCCTCTGCCCTGCCTAGTGCCTGGGTGGTATGCACGTCACATTGCACCCCTGCCAGCAACCCCATCCATGCTGCCTTCCTCACGCCTCTCCCCTAACAGAAGCAGGCACCTTCTCCAGGAAGGAAGCGGGCACAGGCCCAGCCTGGCTCCCACAGCCCAAAGATGCCAGCCAACCTAGGGGAGGAGAGGAAGAAAGGCATCACCCACAGGCTCTGGGGGGCTGGGGTCCATGGTTCCTGTCTGAGACTAAGCCCTCCCTTAGGCCTGAGTGCCAGAGCAGAGCTCTCAAGACCCTAGAGCCCCACCTTTGTCATTGCCAGATGTGGGGCCGGAAGGGGGATCTGGGGACCTCTGCTCTTCACTCCCGAGCGGGACTGCAGTGCTAAGAGGGCTTTGCTGGCCAAGTTATTATCACACTCCTCACCACCCCATCCTGGTCCCTGCTCTCTCCTCCCCCTGCCCAAGCATCTCAGAGTTCTAGGTATTTTTAGGCCTCAGCTGACAGGCTGTGAAATCACTCCCTTCACACCTCCCTAGCCAGGCGGGGGCTGGAGAGGGAGGCATGGGGTAGGGGGGCACACACATTCAATTCATCGGGCTCCTCCAGGGCTGGCAGGTGCCAAGCAGGGAGTGAGGGGTCCCTCCCTTTCTCCTCAGAGCCTCCCCTGGAGAGAGGGGATCCTTCCACTGTGACTGCAGAGAGGGAGATTAGACAGGGTGGGAAGGAGGCTCCACCCCACTCCAGGGACCTGAGAACAAAGGCTTTAGGGGACACCTCAAGCGCTAAAGGAGCCGCTGGGCATGCCCTCTGAGTCCAGCTATGCAGCCGGTACCAATTCCCGGCACTTCCTTCTGAGTGATGGACTGAGAGACAGGCTGGCCTGGATCCTTGTGGGATACGGGAGGCACTGGGCAGTGTAGTCAAGCGGTTAAGACCTAGGCTTTGGAGTGAGGCTGACTTGAAATCTCACCCCTGCCCTGAGAGACCTGGTGAGACACTCCACCTCTCTGGGCCTCAGTTTCCTCATCTGTACAACAGTAATAGCAACATCTCCCTTGTAGGACTGCTGTGAAGATTAAATGGAATGATGTGTGTGAAGAACAAGGTGGTCTGTGAGCCATGAAGCACTGCTAGGAGATTCTCCCTTGCCACTTTCCCTGACCAGCAATTCCTCCTAACCACCCTTCTCTGGGCTGCCTTCCTTACTGTGAGCCCCGAAGCATAGGCCCATAGTCCATCCTGGTATTAGGCTTTTTGGTGCCCACCTGACCCTCACCCACAGGGGAACAAATCCCCAGGTAAGCTGGGTAGACAACATAGATATCCCTGAGTCCCTGCTTCCCGCTGCAGGGCACACATACACATCCTGTGTGCACACGGACCCAACACCAACATGCACGTGTGCTGCCAGTGCTAGGGTGTGAGGGTGTTTGCCCTGGGATGACCCCCTAGGGAAGTGGGAAGACATACCCAGTCCTTGCTATGAATGGGCCCCTGTGCCAGGGGCCATGAACACAGGAATGGGGAGGCCCGCTTAGTTGCCATGGAGACAGGTTCCCTCTGGTGGGGCCCTGGAGCTCAGGCCTGGCAGCTGGAGCAGGAGCTGTGTGGCTGCACTAGGGCCCGGCCCTGATGCCCACAGTGTGGGGTGGGGTGCAGATTCAACCCTCAGGAGCATTAACTGTGTCCACAGGGCCCTGGGCCTTTCCACCTTGGCTCTACCTCCCTCCCTGGAAGGCTTTCTCTGATACCCCAGCTCCCTACGCAAGCCCCCTGGGTGTGTCCATCCATGCCATCTGCACCAGGCTGCCTCCTTGACTGCCCATTATCCCTCTACAAGCTTTCCACAGGCAGGGCCCCAGTCCACCCGGATGCTGTAGATCTGGTGTGAGTGCCCTGGATTCAGCCCTGTGCAGGTGAGAGACTAAGCAAGGGCTAGATAGAAGTGGGGACAGATACGTTAGCGGCTGGGACTCCAGCTCCATATACCTGCCTGCCTCTAGACTTCCCACCCTCCACACTGCTGCAGAGTTAAGTCATAGCAATCTGCTTGAAAGCCATCCATTTTTCTCTACTGGCCTAATTAAAAAAAAAATCCGGTTTTCCCATTTCAGAATGGCAGGACCTTCATAATCTGGCTGCACCTAAGTCTCCCAAGCCTTAGCTCCTGCTCACGCCCCCCAGAGGCCTCCTTCCAGCCATGTTCAAGCGCTCACCGCTGTCTCAGCTGGCTGAGACACTCCACACCTCCGGGCCACTGCATGTGCTGTCCCCGCCACGCCAAACGCTTCATCCCTGCTCGGCACCCATGCCAAACTCCTATTCTTCCTTCCAGACCCAAGGCCCTGGACCCAAAGCATATGTTCTTGGGTCTGGCGATGTGGCTGGAATCCCCAGCTGACGTCAGACTTCCCGTTCCTCCTTCCCGGGATGGATGAGCTGACATATGTCATGTGCTTAGAGCAGCACCTGACACGCAGAGGGCACTCCCCACAGCTTTGCTGGGCTGATGGCAACTGACTGACACTACTTCAGCCAAGTCCTCCCCAGTTCCTCCCCCATCAGAGCTGAGACAGGCATGTCCTCCTCAGAGCTTCTGGAACCCTCATCCTACACATCAATCACTTGGTGCAGGATCGTGTTGATTAACAGCTGCCACTGGCTACATGTTTACTGTGTGCTGTGCTCTCCGCTGAGGACATTTCCTGCCACATGTCACCTCATCCTCCAGTCTTACGAGAGGTTAAGAAGCATCATGCCCATTTAACAGAAGAGGAAACTGAGGCCAGAGTAGTGGAGTAACTTGCTCCAGGGAAACAACAACAAGTGTCTCTGCCAGGACTCAGACAGACAGCTGTCTGACCCCAGAGACCTAGCTTAAGCAAGCCACCCCTGCTGTACATATGTGAAGTGCTCAGCATATAATAAGCACTCCACAAATAGGAACTTGCTATTATTATTGTGCTGTTGGTGTTATTTCTAGGGGAGGGGATGGGGTGTGTTGGGTAAGGGTTTCCCAGGCTGGACCCCTGTAAAGCCTGAAACCCCCATTCCTAGGGAAAGAAAGTGAGGGCACAGAGGTGCCCTGGGGCTGCCAGGGATGGAGGTCAAGAGGTGTTCAGAAAGCCTCCCTATCTGGACTGGGTGGGCCTGGGCAGAGCAGGAGAGGGCCCACAGTGTGCTGGCTGAGATGGCCACTGCTCTCTGGCCCCACTGACACCACTCTGTGGTAATGAGATGGATCCAATTTGTACCCGGGGCCCCACCGGGAGCAGCTGCCGCGGCAGGGTTTGAAGTAATTTAATTGGACACATTAGCCACACAGCTCTCTGCTCTGTTGCCCTCGTGCAGGGCCTCACGCAGGCGCCCCTCCCACACCCCATACCACCCCACCCCAGCCGGAGGCGGGGTGCCTGCTTCACCAAGCAGCACCATGAGACCCCCACCTACTAGGACTGCCCCCTCACCACCCATCCTCTGCCATTCCAGGGGCTTCTGAGGGCTCTAGAACCCGAGAACTGGCTGGGCTCTGTAGGCCCCAAGTCCTCCCCTTTCTCTGATGCAAGCAACAACCGCGGGAGCTCCCTGGGGCTGGGGCTCAGACCTTTCCTTCCCATCTCCTCCAATAGGCAGAGGAGAAAGGGTCACCCCATTTTGTCCCCCAGCCAGCCTGAGACCCCCAGCTTCCTGCACTCCAGAAAGGGCCTGGGAGGAACAGAGTCACTCCAAGACGGGGGGAGTCCTCTTCTCAGGGCTCTGGGGGAGAGGTGCCCCACACACAGCCACAAACACACAGATGTGCCCCGTTAGACCACCATGCTGCTGTGGAAATGCCCATATCTGCACACACCAAAGCTCCAACAGCCCCACGTACACACCTGTGCACGCCTCACCGCCAGGTGAGGCCCTGCTCCCAGCAGAGGGAGGCCTCAGAGGAGGCCAAGCTGGCAGGTGGGAGGGTGTGGCAGGGGGCAGGCAGGGCCCCTAGAGGGCATGGTCCCTGCCTGGCTAGGTACAGGGCCAGGGGAGACACCCTCCCCAACGCTTTCCATCACACCTCCCCTCGCGCCTCGACGCACTTGCTACAAATGCACTCATTAGCTGCTGTTTACCGCGGGCACGACACTCCGATGAGCGCAGCTATTACAGCCGTCCAGCTGCCACCCGCAAGCGCATGTAGATATACACCCATCACAGTGATTCTCCCCACTGGCCCCGCCCTCCTTTCCCACCACACACTCCGTCACAAGAATGTATCAAGTCCCCAAACATCCCAGCTCTTGATACAAGTCAGCTCCCAGCCCAGTACCACAGGTAACATGCCAATTCCAAGGGGCCCTTCCAGGTGGAAGCTGCAGAGCCCCCGGGAGCAGGCCCAGTGTGCCAGCCTACCTTTCAACCGAGTCCAGAATTCCAGGCTCAGGCTCTGGGCACTGTCCAGCCCCTTCCACAGGACCCACGCTCTCTGCCAACTCCCTTCCAGCCCTTGGGGAATTCTGCTGGGTGAGACCAAAGCTGGGCCCTCCAGACATAAACTGGACAGAGCCCAGCAAAACTGCCCCTGCTGCCTGGAAGGGCGGGGACTTCTGTGACCATGGAACTGGCACAATCTGCCTGGCACCACTGGCTGGGGTTCCCTGGCAAGGCAGGGCCTGGCACAGGCTGGCTCCGGAACCTGGCCAGACCAGTGACCGCCCCAACAGAAAGAGCTGACCTCACCAGCCACACGTGCCACCTGCTGGGCCCTGCCCATGGAGGAGGGGGCTGGCTCCACGCAGGGTGGCCCACGTCCACCTGGGATGCCTCAGTGACTCTGAGGAGCCTGTCCAGTTGGCTCCTCTTCCGGCCAAGAGTCCTCTACTCAGGCTGAGCCTCCTGGCCCCTAGAGGCCCTCTCACCACTCCTCCTGTTGTTCTCTGCCTCACTCCCCTGGGGGAAGCCGTTATTGAAAATGGTCCATCAGATTCAATAGGATTCAAAGTCCCTGCGAGAACAGTGGGTGGGAGGGGAGTCGGGTGAGGGAAAAGGAACCCCCCAGTTCCCTGCCTTTCCCTCAAGACCTCCTGCAACAGCAGGGCGGGAGAGGGTGAGAAGGGCACAGCCCTCCACTGGCACTTCATTGGATCTGAGCCTGGGGTCAACCAGAGGCAGGGGCCAGTTGCCCAGGGCCTGTTTTTGCTCACCTGACACCTACCTGTTCCTCTGCCTTCCAGCTGTCCCTCACCTGTCACCTGATGCCCTACATGTTCCCACCCCAGTCCAGCCTGCTCAAACTCCTCTTCCCTAAACAGGAGGGACTTTGATGCTATTTCTCTCTTTTCCATCCCCCAGCCCTTAGTCAGTGCCACCAAACAGCATGACCCAGGGCCAAGGAGGGTCCTGTCTTCACTGTGACACACGGCCTCTGTCTAAGCCCCACAGAAGCCATGCCTCCCACCCAGGGTTTCAGACCTGCTCAGCCCCAGGTTCCCCTCCCAGCCAGGCCTGTTGGGAGATCATTTAATCTTTAGTCCCAGACTCTGACTCAAACCCAGAATGTAAGCCAGGGAGGTCTGGGCCTGTGCAGATGGGGCAGGTGGAGGGGCATGTGGGGGTGGGGAGAGACTGTCGGTGAAATCGTCAGTCAGGCTTCCTTAAAAGCTCTGGTCGCTAAGCCTGGTGGCCCTCACAGTCCACCCCTGATCTGCCCTTTCAGCTTCTGCCCTGTACTTGTGCCCAGTGGGCAGAGCTGGTCTGGAATCTTTTGGCTCCCTCTGTCTTGAGAGAGGAGACCCACAAGCCCAGGCTCCTGCCCCATGCAGTGTGCCTCCCATACTCCCTAGGAGTGACCTGCCTGGCAGAGTTGCTGTAGGGGGCAGAGCCCATTAACAGGTGGGACAGGTGAGACGTCAAGCAGGCCATCCCCAGGGAGAGGCTCCCAGAGGGCTGGGAGCAGGCCAGGTAGCCCTCAGGATCTCACCTCTCTCCTGGTGGCAGGGGTGATGCTGCACTGGCCCACACTTTCCCTCTCTGGCCTTGCTCCCATGATCACTGCAAGGTCACCTCTCCCTCCCTCCCTCCCTCCCTGATGCCATCCTGCCTGCCCACTGCAACGCTGACCCCTGCAGGCCTGCTGAGGCCCTGCCCCGCCTGGGGACAGGTGGTCCAGGGACACAGGGAGGCCTGGCCAGGCCAGCTTCTGGATGAACAGAGGATGAAGGCTGAGAGCAGGGAGAGGGCTGCAGGGCCAGGGGAGGGGGAGGAGGGGAGGCTGCAGGCATGGCTAGGAGAGGCTGGGAAGGTTTGGAGCAGAGGTCAATGGGGTGTGTGGGAGGGGGGCTGGTCTCCATTCCTCAGTGGGCCCCGGCTTTTTTCCACAGTCCCTTGCTTCAGTCATGATAGATTTGGGAAAGAACTGTCTAGGGGCCCGGGGCCCAAGCGGGGTGGGAACTGTGCCTGTCCGCCTATCCTACTGGGTAAAGGTCTGAGCGGTAGGCTGAGCCCTGTGGGGACCAGAGTGAGTGGGCTGAGGGACCAGCTACTGCAGTGACACTCTGGAACCAGCCTAGGACACCGGGGAGCAGGAGAGGACAGGAGATTCAAATGTGTACAAAGGATGGGGCCACAGGTGTTCCTGAGAGTGGGATGAGGGGACCAAGACCTAAAAGCACTGGCCCCTGGGGGACCAGAGGACAGGCCTGAATCGCGCAGGAATTAATTTGCATATCTCACTCCCACCTAGTGCCAGCCAAAGGGGAAATGGGGGAACAGAATAGGGGACACGTAGCCCTGGCTGGGGAAGCAGAGTCTGGAGGGCGTGGGGTAAGCTGGGGCTGGGGCTCTGGCCTGGTGCTATAGGAATTTTAGGAGGTGGCAGGGACGCCAGGAGCATGGAGGCCAGTTGAGGTATCTGGCCATCAGAGACCCCTAGGGAATCAAGATCAACTGCAGACTGTCCTCTCCAATTCATTTCTGACCCCTGTAGCTGCAGGAGTGGGCAAGGTATGTCTCCACCCCAGACAGGGGGGCCCATTGCACCAGACAGGAGGAAAGGTCTGGGGGCTGCCAGAGTGCTAGGGGCAGCACTGGGTTCTAGGCCTTTTGCCCAGAAGATGCCAATCACATCAAGTTGGCCTCCGATGAGAGGGCAGAGGTTCTTGGAGGAATGGTGATGTCATGGTGCCCAGTCGTGGGAGGGAACCGAGGAGGGAGAGAGCACCAGGGCATGGCCCTAGACCTCTGGCCTAACAGGAAAGGGGAGCTGGTCTCTGAACTAAGCTACTGGCTTCTGAGAGGGTGATCCAAGCAAGAGAATGCCTCTGCCCTTGGTCCAAGTGCTGGAAGCTGGCAGCCTCCTGGGGGAAGACACCAGGATAAGTGACCTGGGTCCAGACAAATGAAGAGAGGGGCCTCCAAAGGCAATGTCCCTTCAGCCATTACCTAGAGGACATTCATAGCAGGCATGAGGTTCCAGAGAGGGAGACTGAGTCCTTTTCATCCTTATACACAAAGGCTAAGTAGATGCACTGCCTGGCAACCAGTAGGCCCTCCTCAGTGGACTCTGGCTGCAGTGACAGGACGGGGGTGAGAGCTGACTCTTCAGGAGGCAGAGACAGGCTGAGGCTGCCCCTAGGGGGAAAGAGCAAATGTGGAGCCCACTGCACTGCCCTCAAAAGCCTTGGGACTCTGGGCCCCTTCTGGGAAAGGCCTTAGAACTGTTCCTCCTCCCAGTAGCCCCCAGCCCTGGAGGTCAACAGGCTCTTCATCTGTGGGAGCAACTCCTCAGACTGGGGTGCTGTGCTTTTAGCATCAGAGAGAAACCCAGAAGCGGACACCTTGCTGCCAGAACTGGCAGACTGGGGGTGCTGGGTCTGGGGTGGAGCACCCCAGGTGACAGCTGAGACTGAGCCTGGGCAGGAGCTGCAGGGGACCTGCCTACAGGTGGGCACTATGTGAGGAGGCGTCCCGAGCCAAGGAGGAAATGGCAGAGCAATTTCCCGAGGAAGGAGGAAAGATCCCTCAGCTTGGCCTGGAGGATGCCAAGCAGACGTGGGCTCCCAGGCCACTCCCCAGCTTGGCTGGGAAGAAATGCAAAGGAGCGCGGCCCTTCCCCCTCTCTTCCCCGACAGGGCTGGAGTTTGGGGTTCTTTGCCTCCCCCCTCCCCAAGCCCAGGAGAGCATTCCCCTGGCACCCCCATTCTCACCAGCCTCTGCTCTCTTTTCCTTCAGGTACTCCTGCCTGCCTCCTCGATGCCCCTGCAGCTCTCTACCCGGCAGAAGCCCCCTCCCCTGCTGCTGCACCAGGTTCCCATTGCCCCCTGACACCTTCTCAATTCACAGTCGGCACTGCCGATGTCACTCCGCCCCCCCCCCCGCCCCCCGTGCCCACAACCTTGGCCGAAAGCTGCCCACGATCCTTGCCCTGGGTTCCGCTAGAGCTGGCACTGGTGCTGGGGACCCGGGGGTGCCTCTGAAGGCACTGCCCGGCTCCCGCAGGGGCAGCGGCTCCTTGCTCCGCCACACACGTTGTCCTTGGGCTGCTGGGGGGTGGGGGAGGTCCTTGTGGGGACACTGCGAAGCCGGTGCCCGGCATAAAGCCTGGCAGTACCCGGACTGCGGGGGGCCAGGGTCCGAGCCGCTGGCGCTCAAACCCGCGCCCCCGGGGCTGGTATGACCCTGGGCGCAGTCTGTGCGGCTCCGGAGGACAGCAGCCCTGGGCTGGAGCTCCGAGACGGCGCCCGGCGCTGTCGCCGTCCTGCCCGCCGGTGCGGGGCGCCCCAGCCCGCGCGGGGCCGCGCTTACCTGGGCCGGCCGCCTCCGGGTCCCGGTACATGGTCCCCTTGTCGCCGGCTCCCTCCGGGCTCTTCAGAGCCTTCCGCGGCCGCGCGCTGCTCCGCCGCCGCTGCAGGGCATGGGGCCGGGCGACCCCCGGGGGCGGGTCCGAGGGCGGGGGCCGCGGGGGCTGCACTGAGCCTCGGAGCCGGGGAGCGGGGCCGCCCGCCCGCCGAGCGCTGCCGCCGCCGCCGCCGCCGAACCGCGCCGAGCCTCCTCCCTCCGGCCTGCGCGCCGCGTGTGCGCGCCGGAGCGTGGTGAGTGCGTACGAGGCCGATGTGTATGTGTGTGTGTGAGCGCGTGTGTGAGCGCGCCCGGGGCACCGCCAGCCGCCCGCCCGCTGCCGAGCGCTGCTGCCACCGCCACCGCCTGCGCCCGCTGCTGCCCGCTGCCGGCCGCTCGACGCACTGCAGCCCGCGCCCGCCGCCGCCCGGAGCCGCCCCGAGGGCGCCGCCGCCGCCCCGAGCGCCCCGCGCGCCACCAGTCTGAGCGCAGCCCCTGCAGGGAGAGCACAGAGTCCTCCGGCTGGGTTCTTCAACCCTGTGTTTCCCGCTACACTGTGCGACCACTCCGGCCCGTGAGCCCCTGATGGCAGCGGCACCCCGCAGCGCCGCGGAGCCGGTCGCCTCCTCCGAGGTGCTCTTTGACTCCGTTCCAAAAGGCGTGGAAATCCACTCCGCGTTTTCCACCTGGTGGCGGTTCGAGGGCGTCAGCTCGGGACTAGATTCCGCGGCGGTCCCATGAAGCCAGGCTGCTGTGTGCAAAAACAAGGAGTGGACTTTTTGCCAGCGCTGAGCCTGGGCCCGCCGTTCTAGTCATCACCGAGCTCGAACAGCCAGAGTAGAAAGGTCTAGGATCTCCACCCTCGATGGGCTACTAGGCCTAGTTACCCTACCCACTTAACCCAGAAGACCTTTCAGTTTTTGCTCATCCCTCTCCCGCACCACTCCTCCACTGCCCACTTGTCCTTCCTTGACCCCAGCCATTCAGTGGATAAGAAGGAAATCCTTCCTTCTCCTTCCAAACCTGGGGGCTCTCTTGGTCCTCTCTGCCCCTCTGCCAACTCAGAACAGTCCAAATCAGGTGAGCCCTAATTCTTTCTCTGCAGAATCGGAAGTTTTGATTCTGGGGCAGGGAGAAGGGGCGCCTATCCAGAGGACTTTAAAGCATTAGAACTGAACGATCGATAGTTTCAGGTATCACAACCTCCTTGCACACACCTACATTCCTAGTCAGCCCACACACACATACACAGGCACACAAACACACCTCCCATAAAGTAAGATCCAGACACTGAAGCATCGCACAGCACAGGGCCTAGCCCCTACCCTGAACCAAAGAGGGTAGGCAGCAAGGCAAAACCCCTGGCCTGCGAAAGCATCCTGCCCTCCCCTCCACTGAGAATGTGGTTCGAAGGTGAGCCAGGCTGGGCAGAATCAAGGATTCCTAATCCCAGCCGGAGAAATCCACTTAACTGACTTCATACTGCACAGCCCACGCCTAGCCAGACCTCCACCTTCCCACAACACAGTAGGCAGCCAGCACCCTCAGGGACAAATCTCTATCCCAAGTCTCCCCCAACACGCATGCACCCATACCCCATCCCCTTGAACTCACATGGAGCCTATTACACACACACACACACACACCCTCACCTCCACCCACAGCTTTTCCGGTTGAGAAGCAGATAAGGAAATTCCCCAAGCAAACCTCCTTGAAGACGGTTCCGGTGGATAACAGATTTCCTTGGATTGAATGTTCTAATTAAAAATGGAAGGAAAAAGGCAAATTGCAGGTTCTAGCCCATGATTCCTCAGTGACTAGAAATCTCAGTCCTCATCCCCTGTCAAGGGCCATTATGTTTTACACACCCTGCAGCCATCCTCACCCACATGTAGCCAAAAATCCAGTAGCTATTCACATGCCCCTTTTTGGCAAACCCCAGAGAGCCAAGCCAACAGTCTGGGACTCCAAGGTCTCCAGCCTTGGCTTGTTCCCACTTCCACCCCCAGCTGCCTTTCTTATTGCCCTAATAAAGCAAACGGTGTACTCCTTCCCACTCCCAACTGCCATCATCAGTGGGCACCCCACAGAAAGGCTCCTTGTTCAGGAATCTATGCACCCATCAATCTGAGAGTCCAGAGGGGCACAGCCGAATTCAACATCGCACTTCAACAGATCTTTCCAAGCACCTAGAATCATGAAGTTTTTCAGAGTTGGAGGGCAGAGGACCTCTGAGAGATGACCTAGGTCACCCCTCAGGTGATGGATGGTGGAGACAAGGCCTCTAGAGAGAAATAAATTTGTCCCAGGGAGCTAAAGGCCCAGAGCTAACAGCCTAGGGAGCTGGTAAGAGAATTAGGAAAAGAACCCTTGGCCCTGACTCTCAGCCATTTGCCAACAACAAGTGGGGCCCAGCGCCTGTCCGTATCTGAGAGCTTACAGCCTGTCCCTTACAAAAATAAAAATCCCAATCTCATTCACTCCCAGCAGGCATTAGACAGCCATCATTCTAAAATGTCAGAGCTGAATAGTCCCTCAGATGTACTGCATAAATCCCATGAGACATAGTGGAAACTGAGGCTGAGGAGCATTGGGAATCTTGAGTAGGTTTTTATTTCCTCTGTGCATCATTGACAAAAAAAGCTTGGAAAACATCCTTCGTCTTGGCCCTTGTCTAGGGGAGTCAGCTTCATTGGAAAAAGGAAAGAATACAGATATGTGGCTTTGCCATTCATAGCTGTGTGATCCTGGGCAGATTACTTGACACCTCTGAGTCTCGATTTCCTCATCCACACAGTAGAGATAAAAATAACACCTAGTTCCTTTGATTATTATAAAGATTAAATGAGATGATACAATTAAAACACTTGAAAGGATATTAGGAGATAGATAGATACTGAATGTCATTGTTGTCATTTGTTTCTCTCTCTAACAGAGACTCCACATACTCCCCATTCCCATGCTTTGCCTGTCAGGGAAGTTCTTCCAGATATCTAACTTAAACGAGCCTGCTGCATTTGAAGGCTACCCTCTCCTGCTGGAGCATCCACAAGAGCCAAGCCAATTGTGAGTTCCTGTCTTCTGAGCACTCACACAGGCCTGGGTATAGGCAGGAAATGAAGTCTGCAGAGGCCAGCAGGTCCTCTGAGAAAAGGGATTGGAGGGTGTGAACTACCCCTGTCCTGCCCTCAGGTCCTGTTCCTTTCAGGTTAGGGCCTGGGCCTTTGGTGTTCTGCCTCTCCCCTTCCCGCACCCAGTAGAGGGGCCCTGAGCGCCCTCTCATCTGTGACACCGCTGGCTCCTGTGCCCTGATTCCATGACGTGGCAGGAAATGCTGACAGCACCTGGTTCCCCAAGGACTGCCATGCTGCTTTCTGTGGACCCCTCAGGCCTGTTTCCCATCTGGTGCAATCACCAGGGCCCAGGTGTCCTGGGCCGAAGCAGGGAGGGACATTCTGTCCCTCAGGAGCAGATGCCAGGCCTGCACTCTCCTAAACAGGGCTCCTGAGGCCGCCTGGCTCTGTTGCTAGGCCACAGCTGGAGGCAGGGCTCCTGGTTTCTCCTCTGGCCTCTACCCAGCATGGATGCCTGCAATGCTGCTGTCTCCCACAGCTCCTGTCCCCCACCCCACCCCTTTGGCCACTGGCTGAATTATTAATAAAAATGCTGAGGAAGCTGTTTGTGCAGCTCATATGACAGAATAAACACACGTCTCTCCTTGCCCACCATGCATGCGGCAAAAGACTCAGGCTGAGCATTCACCTGGTCCAGGGAGGGACAGGCTCCAAGACCACCAGAAGGCAGTGTGAGGGGCAACAGCAGGGTCTGCTCTGCCACCTGTCCCTGCAGTGACCCATCTCCAGTCTCCCCTTTCTCCTCTGCAGACAGTAAGAGTCAAACATAAATTTAAGAGACATCATCTCTGCAGAAAAGACTCAACAGCGCACTCCTAGAAAGCAGCTGCAGTCATCTCTGGGTCCACCTTGTCACAGTAGAGACTCAGTCGGTGCTTGCCGATCACTTACCTCTTCCTCCCAGACTCAGTAACAACAGAATCTGGGAGGCCTAACCAGAGCCCACACTTGTCACACTTCTGCTGGGCCCTGCTTTGGAGGCCTGATACTAAAGAGGCAGGGATTGTCCCATAGCATCCAGGGAAGAGTCCTTGACTTTAAACTCTGGTCCTGTTTCTGCCACTGTCTAACTGTTTGGCCTTGTCAGTTACTTGATGTCTCTGGGTCTCCGTTTTTTCTTCCATAAAATAGGGCTAATAATTGCACCACATGGGTATGTGAGAGTACACTGGGAAGATGGCAAGGCAAGGGCTAGGCATCTTTCTTGGCTCCCTGGGCATGATCCCAGGCACCGAGGGCCCTGCCCCATAGCCCTGGGTCCCCATTCTACATCCTTGGGCCATGTTGCAGAGCCAGAAACCCATTCTCTACATCCAACTCCACCAGTGTCCTTTCTCCCTGTAACTTCCTTCCTCATCCCGATTGGGCCCTAAGTCTCTCTCTCCATGGTCACCCTGACCCCACCTCCACCCCCACATGTGCTTGGCTCGGCCCCTCAAATCCCCGTCATCTCAAAAGATGAAAGCTGGTGCCCCTTCTCTTTGCCAGCTTCTGGTTGGGATAGCCCCAGCCTCTGTCACAGTCATGGCCTTAGGCCTGTTTTGAGATGCTCCCTGTATTTCTCTGGGACAGAGAGCCCTGGGGGCTAGTGAGATCCCCTTCTCAGGATGCACTGTGGAAACACTTTGGCCTCTCCATTACAAGCTGCATGACCCGGGGTAAATCATTCATTTCTTCTGAGCCTCGGTTTACCAGTCTATACCACAAGGTTGTTGTTTTTTAATCCTGATTTGGCCTTGGAATCCTCTGAGAATCTAAAGAGCATCATGGACCTCTCCTTCCTAGAAAAATGCATATTCAAATACAGACACAACATCTCACACATAATTGTGGGGGAAGAGGTCCTGCAGCTCCAGGTAAAAATCCCTGGCCCACACCCCTATGTTTGTTGCAGCACTATTTACAATAGCCAAGAAATGGAGGCAACCTAGGTGTCCATCAGTGGATGAATGGATGAGGAAGATGTGGTACATATACACAATGGAATATTATTCAGCCATAAGAAGAAAACAAATCCTACCATTTGCAACAACATGGATGGAGCTGGAGGGTGTTATGCTCGGTGAAGTGGGCCAGGTGGAAGAGGCCAAGTATCAAATGATTTCACTCATATGTGGAGTATAGGAACAAAGAAAAAAACTGAAGGAACAAAGCAGCAGCAGACTCACAGAACTCAAAAATGGACTAGCAGTTGCCAAGGGAAAGGGACTGGGGGTGATGGGTGGGAATGGGGGTACGGGGGGGAAAAGGGGCATTACGATTGGCAGACATAGTGTGGGGGGGCACGGGGAGGGCTGTACAACCCAGAGAAGACAAGTAGTGACTCTATAGCATCTCACTACACTGAGGGACAGTGACTGTGGTGGGGTGTGTGGTGGGGACTTGATGATGTGGGGAGTCTAGTAGCCATAGAACAATCCCTGGCCAAGAGGCCCACCAAGTTGCTTCTGGCTCTGACAGAATTGCCATCTGAGCCCTGTGCTTTGCCCTCCTCATCCTCCCCACGGTGGTTCCTGAGTGATGGTGGGGGTGGCCTGGCGCTCCATCCCCACCATCTCTCCCTCCAGCCTCAGCGGCCTCCTCCCCCAGCACTCAGCTGTGCCTGGAACCAGCTCGCCTGCGGCTCAGACCAGCATCTCAGCATCTCTGGAGCTTATCGAACAGGCTCCACCTGCCTTTCAAGGTATTTAAAGGCTCTTTGACCGAATGCTTTTTGATCCTCCGCTGATGGGAACCAAGCAGAGATTCTTTTACCAACGGCCCTCATTCCCCCACATATTAGTGACTAAGAGTTTTTTTGATATTGCAAAACCTTCTGTGGTTTGTTCAAAGCCCTGGCTCTGGCGGCCACCTCCCCCGGATACCCAACCTGGTCAGCTCCAGCCTCCACTGCCCTCAACCCCCAGGTGACCTAGTTAATGGGAGCCGGTTAGCTAGAAGGCTCCCGCCTGCAACTGCAGGACCCAAGACCCCAGCCCGGTAGAGGAGGCGCTTCAATCAAGACCCTGTCTTCCCAGGGAGTCCCTGCCGGGCCAGGTAGGATAGGGTCCAAATAAGTGTCCCCTAGATTCTGGAGGAACACGCCTCTTCTTCGCTGTCCAACTGAGGCTGCATAGACGAGCATGCGACCCACGGGAGTGATTAACCTATTTTCAGAGTCCAGTGAATGAGATCCCGGGAGAAGAGGAAACTGGGCTTTGAAAGGTCCCGGGCACAGGCCTCGGTGCGTGACGGCCAGGAGCCGGCACCCACCTACTCAAGATCTTCGCAAGCCCAGATCATAGCGTGTGCTACTGGCTCCCGTGCTCCTGCTCCTCCAGAGCCATGTAGAAAGCCCTGGGGTGGACCCCAGCTGCACTCTCCTTGGGGCTCAGGCCTGCCACTGCCTCACGAAGAGCGCCCACCCCCCGTGCAGCAGTCAGCCAACTCCTAAGGGCCCACCCAAATCAGCCTAAGTCTGGGGCCGGGCGGGGCCCGGGGCCCGGGGCGGGGATGCGCGTGCGCGGAGGGGGTGCCACGGAGCCCGCGTGAGCTGGTGAATTACCGCGTGCGGGAGAGGACAGGTCCGTGCTCGCCCCCAGCCACAGAGGCGGAGGCAACGGTGCACCCAGCTGGGGATATGACACGTCCCGAAGGAGCTCCAGCCCTGCGACGGAGGCGCCATCCCCACGCCCCAGCTGGAGTTGAAGACTGCAGTGGGGGTGGGGTCCCATTTCTCAGCAGGTGAAAAAGTTATCAGCGCTGAGAGAGCTGAGACGGCCCTGGTTCTACAAAGCCTGGCTCTGCGTTTGGAAGAGTAACAGGAGGGGCCCCAGCACTCTGGGAGCTAGGCAGTTCAGGTCGCCAGACCCTGGGCTTTGACCCTCACTAAGGACTCTGGGGGCTGCTGGGCTCCTGGGCCGGGTGGGGCCAGACCTAACGCCAGAATCCAGTCCCAGCTCTGCAATAATCATAACAGCAGCAGCCACTATTTATTGAGCTCTGAGGACTTACCAGATCCAAGTGCCAAGCACATAACACACTTTATCCCACTTAATAGTCATAGCAGCCCACTGAAGGAAGTTCTGTTTGTGATCCCCTTGGGAAGGTGGCTGAGAATCAGAGGGAGAGTGACTTGCCTGAGGTCACAAAGCCCGGAGGGAAGGGAACTGGGCAGCTGGAAGTCCCACCCAGCTCTGACCAGCTCTAGAGCCCAAGCATGCAACCACTGGGCTTTGCTCCATCTCACCGTGGAGCTTTCTGGAGGCCACCGGGTACCAGAGTCTGCTCTTCAGCCCAGTATGGCCCAGCTGGTGGGAAAAGGTGGGGTGGGCGGAGCAGAGGTGAGACAGCGCTGGGCAAGAGGGAGACAATGGGGGACTCCTGCCCTTTGGCTGCTCCATTTCCACCTGGATCCAGCCTCCTCCTGCTCCCACCCAGACCCAAAAGCTCTGTCCTGAGCAGCCATGTTCCTTTTCACCCAATGCTCTGCCTGTGTGAGCAAATCTGCTCCCTCAGCCCGACTCCCAACTGTGTCTCTGGGGCCCTGACCTCCCTCCCAAGCTGGTATCTGCCTTCTTAATGAAGCATCTCCACCCAGGTGGGGTGAGCTCATTACCTTCCTGGGGAAGCAGTCCCTCCTTGGACCACACCAGGTCTTTTAAGTCCACACTACTTTCCCAAGCTCCAGATCAGCTCCCCAAAGCCACCTGCTGTTCTTCCCCCACACGACTCTGTTTCCAGATTCTTCAGACAATTCGTGGAACCCCTCATCCCCCATAGCTCCTGACCAGCTGCCTCCCTCTTCCACTCTAATCCAGTGCCCTCCCTCACTGTGATTTGTTTGAGACAAGACCTGATTGTGCTGTGCCCCATGTCCCCAGCACCAAGGTCTTCAGTAGCTCCCCACAGCCCATGGAGTCAGGTAAGAGAAACTGCTTGAACCGAACTCCTCTCCAGTGAAAGGACCCTGCCCTCCTTTTCTTGCCTAATGCCTTACCTTCAGCTAAAAACTGTTCCTGAGTTTCTGTCATGTGTTTCCACCCTTCAAAGCCCATCTCAAACACCACTTCTTCCAGGGAGCTGTCCCCGATTCTCCCAGGGGAGTTTGAACTCTCCTCTCCTGTAGCCCCATTGTATTTCCTCAGCAATATTCTGATGGAATTGCCTACTTTAATAGTATTTGTATACCTTTCCAATCCTGCTCTCTGCCCACCTCCCCCACCCATGCAACAAATCAGGAGCTCTTTAAAGGCAAGGGTTGCCCATTTCTAGCCATCCTCATCTTCGTTCTTTGTATTAGTCCATTTAGCAGGTGTTGAGTAGCTGTTATGTGTACTGCGTATACAGAAACCCTCTGAGTAATTGGCATACAGTGGGACAAATGGACAAATGCTCTAATGGAGTGGTGCTTGAGGCACATTCAGAGGTGACTGCCCTGGGCAGGCATTTCTCCAAGCTCCCAAATGCCAGGCCCTGGCCTAGGCACTGGTGGGGGAATGCAAGCTTGAATAAGACTAAGCTGGGCCCTCCAGGATTGTAGATATATAGAAACAATGTGATATATGTACAAATGTAGGTGTGAACAAAGCATAGAAGACAGAAGAATGACTCCAGCCCTGGGGAAATACAGAAGCTTCCCAAATGCCCAGTCCTTACACCAAATGGGAACCTCTTAAGTCTTTGCTGAATTAAATTGGTTGGGAGAAGAAAGGGGACATAATAGAGACTGAAGAAGAAAAGGCAGTTTGTGGAGGGAGGACAATGACAGAGCATTTTCACAACATCTGCACAAAGTGTCCCTGCAACCCATCCCAGAGGGATGTGTTGCAGATGAATGAGATCATGGATTTGCACACTCTGAACTCTCAGGAAGAAAGGCGCTCTCTGTATCAGTGATGTTATTAGTCTGTCCCCATCAGACTGTAAGCCCTTCTTTCCAGGAAGCCTGTTTCCCCCAGGAAAATCAGGTATACCATGTGACAACTTGATTCTCTTTCTCAGCCTCAGTTTCCCCATCTGCAACATGAGACTGTGGGATGCAATGGCCCTGAGTTTCTCTGACTCTTTCAGGAAAATGCTCTGTGGAACAGCTGTGTCTGACCAGGAGATGCCCTATGTCCTCTCTGCCCACCACACCCTGGGCTGAGCTCAGGAGTCTCCATGATGTCACAAAGGCCACTCCCTGTCCTGTTTGTCTTTCTGGTTGCCATGCAGAAAGTGAAGCAAGGGTGGACCTTAGCAGTGTTCTGCTATACATTTTGAGGAATAGGCTTCAGGACTGTGTTCTGAAACAGCCCCCTGTATGGGCTCCTCCCCACCCTCCCAGATCCAAGGTCTGGATTCCCCTATTGAAGCCCCATCCTTCTCCAAATCCCCAGGGGCTTCTCCCTTTATGGTCACTGTATGAGGATTCACAATGCCCCCAGTGAAAGGGGTGGAGGCTGTAGTGGGGGAGAGAGAACCTTCTCCCATAAACCTCCTGCCCTCTGACACTTGCTCCCTGCCCATTTCCTGTGCTTGGCTACTGTGTCGCCCTCTGCCCTCCCCCACCCCCAATAAACCAGACACCTTGGCCATGTCCCCACCTCCCCTGGTTTCCTTGTCCTGCACATTTAATTAGTGACAAGGCCTGGTCTTCCCCCTGCCCCCCCGGGGCAGTCCTTCTCAAACTTCCCCTGCCCCACACCCACTGCCCTAGCCCAGGAACTTTGTCTCTCACCACCTTCCTCCCTCCTCTGCCTTTAGCTGACTCCCCTCCCAGCCACTGTCCTATGGACACTGAAACACAAGTGTGACATGTTGCTCTTCAGCTCAAAGCCCTTCCATGGACCTCCCTTACTCTTGGGAGATACTCTCTCTCCATCTGGAGGCAGGTCTCTTCCTGACCTAGGCAGGGAGGTGGTCTTTGGGAGTGTTTGGAGGGCAAGGTAGTGCTTGTGGAACCACAGTATCAGGGTGCTTTCTGAGATAGGGAAGAACGAGTGCAAAGGTCAGGGATGTGGTGGAGCCTGATGTGGGAAAAGTCAAACCTCACTGGGGTGGTGTCCAGGGGGTGTCACACACACCCGCTGTGTGCCCAGTGTACTGGTCTCTGCTGGGCCTACTGCGGTGACCAAAGCAGATCCCCTTGGAGAGCCGGCATCTAGCAGGGGGAGACAGCCAGTCAGCAGTAAGCAAACTAAGTAAATGTCACAGTATGTTAGAAGGCAGTGAGGGCTGTGGGGAAGTAAACAGTAGGAAGATGCAAGTGTTCTCTGGAATGCTGGGGTTGGAGTGCAACATGAAGACAAGGTAGTCAGGGCAGGCCTGATGGAAAAGGTGACATCTGGGCAAAGACCCAAGGGAAGCGAGGGGTTTAAGGCTGTGGTCATCTGGCAGCCACATACCAGGATAGGGCACAACCAGTGCAAAGGCCTGGAGGCTTTGAACAACAGCCAGGAGGCTTGTGGGGCTGGAACAGAGTGAGTTAGGGAGAAAGGAATAGAGAAGAGGTCAGGAGAGTAGGGGGGAGAGGGGAGGGCCAGTCATTGCAGGAACTTTGGGAGGTGGAAGCTTCCAGAGTATTGTGTGAAGAGGAGGAACCTGAGCTGACCTGAGGTGTCAAGGATCATGCTGGCTGTGTGTTGAAGGAGGAGGGGCAGGAAGGCCTGTTAAGAGGCTGTTGCAACCATCCAGGCGAGAAATGATGGCAACTCAGACTAGGGTAGATGCCTTGGGGAGGGTGAGGAGTGGCTGGATTCTGGGTCTGTTTTGAAGGCAGAACCAACAGGATTTCCTGATGGGTTGGATGTGGGTCATGAGAAAAAAGGAAGAGGCGACGTCACCTTCAAGGCCTGGCCTGAGCAATGGAAGGCTAGGACTTGCACAGGCCGAACGGTAGGTTTGTGCTGGAGCAGCGCTGTCTCCCAGTCTGCCGTTTCATCACAGCCGACAACCAGGGAGCCTTTCTAGGCTTTTTCCCTAACCATCCCCTCTCTGTGAAATTTTAATACTGCAGCTATAACGCATCTATGTTAATGTACTTGGACGCTTTGCAGAGTCACAAACCATTGCAATATCTAAGTTCTTTTTCCCCTGAGAAGCAATTCTCGCCCCCCTCGGGGGAGATGGTGCCCCCGTGGCGAAGGCATGTGTTGAAGCGAGGTGTGTGTGGGACAGCAGAACTCAGGTCTGCACATGCCCGCTCCCAGCTGTCTACTCCGGGGAGGAGGCGCCAAAGAGAGAGCTGGGTGTTTGAGGTCCAGGCTGAGGTATATGTTTGGGAGTCATCAGCATATAGATGGTGCTGAAAGCAGTGAGATCAGGTGAGAGGGCCCAGGGAGTGACCCGGACAGGAGACTGGGCTTAGGGCAGCACACACTGGCAGGTCTAGGGAAGAGAAGGTACCAGCAGAGGAGACCCAGAACAAATGTCAGAGAGGTTGGAGAAAACCAAATGGGCACAACAGCAAGCCTAAAAGCCAAGCAGAAAAAGATCTTCCTGGGAGGGGACCGAAACTGAGCCAAATGCCTCAGGGAGGGCCAGTAGCAACCTGACTGAGAGCCCACAGCTAGTTTGGCCCTGGGGAGGCCATTGGAGATCCCAAGAGGAGCACTTTGATGGGGCAGTGGGAGTAAAAGCCAGGTTTGAGAGGAGCAGGCGGACAGGAAGACAGCAGAAACACAGCTCTGAGGAGTGTCCCTGCAGAGGGGAATGGGGAAACGGGTGGGAGCTGGCAGGGAAGTGGGATCAAGTGGGTTTGTGTGAGATGCAAGGAACAGTGAGTTTGCGCACTGGTGGGAATGCTCTAGTGGAGAGGGCAAGATTGAGGATGCGGGGGAGAGCGTGCAGAGACTTGCTGGAGTGTGTCCTTGAGCAGAGCAGAGGGCTGGGCTCGGGTGCCCGGTGGTGGTGGGTGGCAGTGGGAGCGTGGATAGTCGTGTCATGTAATAAGATGAGGGAGGCAGAGTGTGTGGGTGCGGGTGCTGGTGGGGGCGGCTGTGCCCAGGTGGTTCCAGAAGCACTTCTGAGAGACTCGATTGTCTTCGGGGAGTGGGAAACAAGGTCA
This sequence comes from Smutsia gigantea, assembly GCA_032199065.1. Taxonomy (NCBI): domain Eukaryota; kingdom Metazoa; phylum Chordata; class Mammalia; order Pholidota; family Manidae; genus Smutsia; species Smutsia gigantea. The sequence goes on along the minus strand of JAVSCE010005603.1, from coordinate 1,232 downwards.
GCAGCTGACGGTGGCAGCAGGGAGGCAGATGGGGTATGAGGAAAGATCCTGGGGACTAGGCACCCATGAGCAGGCGGTGGTGGGCACCAAGTGGTCGGCAGCAGGGAGCCTGCCTGCCCCGCCCCAGGGCCCAGGTCGCCCACCTCCAGGCTCCCGGGGCTTCTGACTATGCTGAATTGCTGGTGTTTATTGCTGAAACAGGCAGGCAAGCGTCCCTTGCTTTGCTTGGCTTTCCACTTGTCAGCAAGGCTGTGCAGTCGGGTAGCCAGAGTTTGAATTCTCTTCCACGACTCACTTGCTATAACCCTGGGTGAGTATTTTAATGTCCCCATGCCTCAGTTTCCTCACCTGTGAAACTGGGGCCATGGTACGAGAGTGCACTCCATGTTGTTGCTCTGTTGTTCCATTCCTGGCATGGACGAGGGCCCAGTAAATAGAGAGTGAGGGTGAGGGAGGAGAGGGAGTTTGCTCTCGGGCCTCTGCTTGCCAAGTCGTGGGGAGAGGAGGGCTGGTGTCAGATGTATGCCCACTGGTGATGGAGAACTGTCTCCCCAACACCAGGGCTCAGCTCCTACCAGTGAGTGGGGGCCCTGACACAGCTCTCAGTGGCCACAGGGGGAGAGACCCAGCAGCACAGCCCAGGGCAATCCCTTACTCAGCCCACGGCCAGGGCCTCACTGGCCACTTCTTCAGCAGAATGCACCAGTGTAGGGGGGCAGAGATGGGCTGGAGTCAGCCCCTGTTCCCCGACCCCACCCTCGGACTTCCTCCCCAGCCTGGCCCTTCCTGTTTTTCCTCCCTGGCCCCTGGAGGCCCTTCCTCCAAAGGGTCAGTCAGGGCAGGATGTTGCTTTCTTCCTCCAGAGCCTGGAGCTTTTCTAGCCTTGGATTCCTCAAGGGGCTGGCAACACACCATGGAGTGGAGCTGGCGTCCTTGGGAGGGGCTTGCAGCCTGACTGGGGACCTTCTGTGCCCTGCCCAACTGGGGCCTCTTACTCCCGGAACTTCACTCATCTCCCTACCCTCCTGCAACCTGGAAGTAGATAAAGAGAGGGGCCTGCACAGAGCAAGAGCTAATGGCCAGAATGAGCTCTGTAGGGTGTTAGGAGATCTGCAGTGTTCATTACCATTTCCGAATGTCTGGCAGGGAGGAGTAGGGAGGCAGCTGCTAAGTGCTGGTGGCGTTGAGGCTGGAGCCAGTGTAGTACTGGTGGGGGCTGATGAAGTGCTCAC